>JAVSCE010007348.1:0-219993 GCA_032199065.1 Smutsia gigantea | reverse complement strand
AACCAAACCCGCAGTATCTCCAAGGTGTGCTTCTGCTGTGTTGTCCCGTCTTTTGCTGTAGCAAACAGTGATTCATTATATGAACTTGGAAATTTGCTACTATTTACATATGCAGGAATATCCATTGAGTAAATTCCTAGAAGTCAAAATTAAATGCAGTTATAATTTTTGATAGATGTAAAATCCTTGTCCACCGTTGTTAGTACTTTGCCCTCCTACCAACAAGATCTCAGAGCACTCAGTCCCTTACAGCTTCACATGTTGTCAAGCTTTGGGATTTTTGCTGATCTGGTAATTGAGACATGTTATCTCAGTGTAGTTTTAATTTGAATTTCTTTTGAATAAGCATTTTTCTCATATTTCATATTCTTTTTTTGGTGAACTATTTTTTCCTTTGCCCACTTTTCCACAGAGTATCATCTAATATCTGTACTGCTTTGATGTCTTCATCATATAGACATTTTTTATTTTTACATCTTTAGATTAACCAGTCTCTCAGGTTTTTTTTGTGGCTGCTGAATTTTTAGGCTTAACACTTTTGAGTTAAAAAGACCTTCCCATTCAAGGTTATAAAGACCTTGAATTTTTCTAGTACTTTAAATGGTTTTATTCTCTTACATTTAAGTCTATGATACATTTGGACTTAATTCTGGCATATTCTGTGTGGGATGGATGCACTTTGTCTTTTTCCAAATGACCACCTTGTTCTATCAGCTTCCTATATCAAAAAGCCCATCTTTATTGCTACACACTTAAGATGTAGTGTTTGTCCTATACTAATTTCATATAACATTTAACTCTGTTTCTAGGCTTTCTAACTCTTTTTCACTAGTCTTTCTTTATTGCAGTTTTAATTATTAGATACTTAATTATTGGATCTTTAGAGTATTTTTAATAGCTCTTAGGGCTGGTCTTTCTTCATTTTTCTTTTTTTTCAGAGTTTTCTTGTTTCTCCTTCCTTTTTTAAAAAAAAGTTAGTATATGGACTTCAGATTTATTTGTTCACTACCAGAAAAACTAGCTTTTAAAAGTTGAGATGGTATTCATATTTAATTAAATGAACTTAGAGTTGACATTTTTTGATGTTGTGTTTCCCTATCAAGAATATGGTATGCCCTTCCATTAAAAAAAAATTCTACAGAAGAATTTTGAAGTTTTATTCACCTTTCTTACCAATTTCCCCTAGATGTCTTGTCTTTTTAAAAATTGTTCTTATAAATGGTGTTACCTTCCCCACTATCTTTTAAAAGAGAATTATTTGTATATATGAAGCTGTTGATTTCTACGTTTTAATTTTCTGTCTTACTACTGAGAGTGTGTACTTGTGTCACTGCACAGGGTGTTCAGCTGAAAGGGTGTGGGGCTGGGACTCAGCTTACCCATCCCTGGTCAGGCAGCATGCTCGTAGGAAGAGCTCACCAAAAAGAGCTGCCTTTTCTAAACATCAGTCTCGATGGGGCACATTTTTCCTAAGCTGAACAGAGCATGGTAGAGTTTAATGTCAATCTTGATTCTACCTTCCTGAAGTATTGTTTGTAGTAGTAGTTTTGTTTATTCTCTTATGGTTTTCTGGTCATAATGATACCATCCAGTGGCAGTGATAGTCTCCTTTCTCTCTCTCTCTCAATTTTTGTACATCTAATTTATTTGTCATGTCTAATTGCTTTGGCTACCACCACCAGTATAGTGCTAATGGTTTTGATCATGGTGAGCAGCCTTGTTTTGTTACTCATGTTAGCAAGAAAAGCTCTGGTGTTTCCCCAGGTTCCCTTAAGAAAAAAAACACCTATTCTAACCATTTAAAAAATTGTGGTAAACTACACATAGCGAAATTTACCATTTTAATCATTTTTAAGTGTACAGCTCAGTAACAGTAAGTACATTTATATTGTTGTGTAGCTATCACAACCATCTATCTCCAGAATTTTTTCATTTTACAAAACTGAAACTCTATACCTGTTAAACATGAACTCCTCATTCCTCTCCCCCAGCCCCTGGCAACCCCCATTCTACTTTCTGTCTCTGAATCCGACTACTCTAGGGACCTCATTTAAATAAAGTCATACAGAAGTTGTCGTTTTCTGCCTGGCTTATTTCATTGAGCATAGTGTCCTCAGATTTCCTCCATATTGTACCCTGTGTCAGATTTTCCTTCCTTTTAAGCCTGAATCATATTCCATTGTGTGGATGGGCCACATCTTGTTCATCCATTTATCCACTGAGGAACCCCTGTTTCAATTTTGAATATTTATGCAAGTGTCCTCAATGAAATGCCTGCTTTTGCTCACTGTGGTTTTCACAGCATCTACCACAGTGCCAGGAATGTAGCAAGCACAAAAAAAGATGTTTACTGAGTTCATAGATAACAATATCCAGCTATAGGTAAGATTATGAAATGGGACTTTATAAAAGTTACATCTTCCATGTGCATTCTGCTTTTGGGAATTTAAAGCATTTAAAAAATATGCTCATTTTAGCTACACAACAGCCCTTTGTGGTAAGCAAGAGGTATTACCCACTTTTTACCATTTATATATCATACAGGTAAGAAAGTTGAGAATTAGGAAGGTTATATGACTAGTTAAGGGCTTAATAAGTGACAGGGGTGGTAATAAAACCTGTGGGTTTGTCCCTGAGTTCAATGATTTTTTCTCCCTCCCCCTTCTTTTACTGTGAAATGAAACATACTTGCAGAAAGTGCTTCCTTGTGTATGTACGGATTAGTGAAACCACCCCCGGATCAAGAAATGCTACATTCCAACACCCCACAACCTCATCCTACTCCTGTAAGAGGATGTCATGGGCTCTCCCAATTACATCTTTCTCCTACTTTTTCTCTGCCTTCCTTTTCATATTTTTATTTACCACATGGCTATAAGCCCTAAACTATATAGGTTTTAAGTGGGTTTTTGGTCTGTGTTTGAGCTTTATGTAAATGGAGTCATATTGTCTATTTCCTTTGGTCTTGCTTCTCTTCTTCAATGTTAAGACTGTGAAACTGATGCTTCTTATTGTGTGGCTGTAGTTTGTTTTCATTGCTTATAATATTCCTTTGTGTTCATTGTTTATTCATTTTATTATTGCTGGATGTTTGGATTGTTTCCAGTTTGGGGATGTTAGGGCCAGTCTTCCAGGAAACTCCTGTATGTGAACCCTGATGCGCATCTGTATGTATTTCTAAGTATAAATACCCCAGGTGTTAAATTACTGGGTCCTGGTAGCCTATGACCCCTGGCAGTGTAAGTGTATAGGTCTCAGGTGCTAAATCACTGGCCCACATCTTTCTTCAGAATAGCTCCATTCACCTGCACTCAAAGTGTGACCTACACCCAGCATCCTGGGCCCTTTCTTCCTCTCTTGATGAACCGTCTTCTGTTTTGGAGTGCCGGAGTGCCAAGCACCCTCATACTTTCCATCAGCCTAACAGCTATATCCTCAGGGAGGCAGCAGGGGCTTTAGCCACAGACCTTGGCATGCAGTACCACTTAGTGTGGTCAGTGAGATAGTGTGGTCAGTGAGATGGGATGTTCCTTAGAAGACCACAGTTGGGAAGGATGGTTGTAGACAGCTGAGCAGGCTTAGAGACTGAGTGGACAGACTGCCCTGGCTGTTGTTTTAAAAATTATTTCCTGTGTCAGGTTTGGCCACCCCTCTCCGCCCCATGTGGCTGTATCATAGAGTGGATTAACCACCAATTAAGGGATCACTTTGGAGGCTTTCTGCCCATGGTCTTCTGCCCAAGACTCTTGGGACTCAGGCACCATGAGCTGTCTGAGCTTCATCTCCTCAGGTACCCTGAGCACCTCGAGGTAGTGTCCTCTCTGGGTCCTTGGGGTCCTTTATCTTCTCCCCCTAGTCTCGTAGGACACTAGCCCTCATCCACTCCACATCTGAATTTCTTTGGCATTGTCTCTGGCTTTGTCTGCCCAACTGGTCCTTTAACACAAGGGTGAGTAGGAGGTCCTGGTACAGACTACAGACTACAGACTACATACTACGTACTACAGCCCTGGGGCCTACAAGACTAGGAAGCTCAGGTGACAGAGGAAGACCATGACCCTGGAAACTTGGGGGGAGCTACAGGACGGATGGAAGGAAGCGAAGAGGCAGAGGTGGTAAAAGCCATGCTAAAGCATGCTGACACATACCCCAACTGCACATCAGATCCTGTCTGCATTGTGTGCTTGTTCTTCCCTGGTTCCAACTCCATGTCTGGAGGTCTGCAGATATTTTGTACAGTGTCCCATGTCCTTTCATCACAGATGGCCACACATCACAAATGGACCTGTAACCCTGACCATATTTGAATTAGTGAACCATTATCATGTTTTTGAAGATTTCTTTTGAAGGCAGAAAAGTGGACTTAGGTTAGCAAGATTCTAGTAAAATCTTAGCTCTCAGGATGTGAGGTTCCTATAGCAGTTCCCAGTTTTAACAGCAAAGCACAGTAGGCTTACAGGGCACCCTTCGATCCAGGAGGGGCCCCCATGTCACTGTATGCCTCTTCCTCCACGTGTGCTGGCTAAGGGAGTTCTCTTTACATTGGTTTCCTCACTTAATATAAAATTGTGGTTTATTCTCAGCCAACACAGTATTTTTTTTTTTAAAGAGAGACTCAGGAGAGCTTTTCCCAGCTGAATCATGAGTGAACCATTTCTAAACTATTTCAAGTAATGTCCATATTAGTGTACCTAAAAGCCATTTTTTCTCAGATCATTGATCTCAAAAATAGAAACTGGCCAGTAACTCTCCCATGTTTTCTTGCATCTGGGTTTTTGTTCTTGTTTTTCTTTTAATTTAGAGGAAGAGGTTATGCCTTGCAGGGGAGAACAGGTTTGGGCTGTCTGAGTGGAAGAGGACAGACAACCATACCAAAAAGAGCAGCCCTTGACCTCTGATTCTGCTGCTCTTGGCACTAAGACTTGGAGAGAAGCTCACCACACTGGGGTGGAGGTAGCTGTGCTGCGGTGACCTACAGGGATCCATGTCCCCATAGCTCTGCTGGACCCCACATCAGTACAGACCCTTGAGTCTTAGAGGTAAGCTGTAGACTCACTCACTCACATGGGGGTTTGTTTTATTATCTCCTTTTTTCTTCCTGGACTGGGGAAGCTAGGATACTGGAAGGTCACGAAGGATCCCATGGTGGGAGAAGAAGAGGGTGAAGGTACAGGGATGTGGAGAGAAGGATGTGGGAGGAAAGGGCTGGTGAGGGGAGAGGGGAGAAGAGGTGATAGCACAATGCCCCTGTGGGGCTCCTCCACACTGTTCAGAGCCACAACTGCCTGAGCCTGTCACCCTCACTGAGACCATGGCTCTGGCACCGAATTTTGTTAATCCCCATCCAGGCAGGCCAGCAACTATGTCCCTGAAAGCTGTAGGTTATAAATAGAGTGTTGGCTGTCTGGCCAAGAGCCCGGGTGTGGTCTACAGCTACCCAGGTCCCACTGCTGGGGAAAATGGAATCCTTCTTCATGGGGAAGGCCTTATGATTATTTTTAGGTTGCTCTTGCCCTAGCTGACTTACGGCCTCTACACTTAGTGTTCCAGGCTGTTGACCCTCCCTCCATTGCTCAACCCTTTGCAGCCTGTTACTCAACTTTGTGGCTCTTTTCTGGAAGGCTTTCAATGTCTCAATATTCTTCTGAACTTGGGGTGCTCCAAACTGTCTGCGGTCTTCTTAAAGGCTGCACTAAGGGTGGGGATCTGCAGAATAAAGAAAGCCTTGTTGCTTTCAGGCACATGGTGTTTGGCCTCTTTGTATATACCAGTGTATCATCAGTTTAAAAAAAATCCTTTTTGTGACTTATTACATCATATATTTATAAGTACTTTGCTATTCATTGATACACCTAGACCTTTCCTGGAATCTATGATTTCCCCACATCACCTTTCCATTGTTTCTCAATCTCTGTCCCAAGAGCAGAAATTAACTAGTAATAATGTGGCCTCTCTCCTTTCTTGGGTCTTTAATGTGGTGATAAGATACCTGCTTCCCAGGCAAAGACATGTCTACTATGGGGTCTCTTTCCAACTGGGGGTTGATGCACTTCCAGCTAAGCTTGCTTTGCCTATAGGGGCTGCTAAACTCAGCCTGTGACGTTGCTCTAGAAATTAGAAGAGCTGAATTCTGATTTCAAAGCAAAGAGGGACCCCTCTTCCCTCAGGTTATGGGACATAGGTCTGTTATCCTCGATATTATTTTCTCTTTGGTCATTCTGCCCATTTCTTCCAAAATATTATCTGATTTTTTTTCCTGCCTCTGGCAGATTACAAAATAAAGTCATCCTGTCTTAGAGTTTATAGGGACTAATTTTAGGGACCAGCATATAAGTCTCAGAAAGTCCCACAGTCATGGCTCATTGCTGGTAGACTGGACCAGAACCCGGGAAAGATGGGCTTTCCTGGTCGTTCATCCAAACAGCTAATTAATGATCAGTGAATCAGGATGCAAGTGAGAATTTTCTGGGCATTTCCCCCAGATGTCTCATTCTTAATTTATGAAGAGGGAATTTTTATGATTTTTCCTTTACATGGCTACTAGGCTGAAATTCATCATACCTCACCTTTGTGGAAAGAGCTGTGGTAAAAATGAGACATTCATCAATAGATTTATGGTCTGTTCAAAGCCTGTGTAAGAAATAGAAAGAACCATGGCCATGAACAGCAGGATTTATTTGGTACAAGATGGTTACCATAGAGGGACTCTTTACAATTTGTTGGATCTGAGGATTGAAACAGTGAAATTTTGGACATGTGGCATTATTGTTTTTGGAGAGATGCTGGAATACCCCACTCAATTATCTGTTGTGCCCAGATGATTAATAAATTTCAGCAAAGAAATGCAGAAAACAGAAAAGTAGGTTTTCTTCTTGAAAACGGATCATGCTTCAATCCCTCCATCTTCCTCACGTCTTACATATTTTTCCTCTGATTCCTTCTTTGAGTTGTTCAAAACCAGGACTTTTCTACATAAAATAATAAAACATAAATGTAAATATAAGTCCCACTGATAGCTTTTGATGTCAGGTTGCTCTGTGCCCGAGTGCTGGCTTCACTTCTAAAAGTTGGATGTCATTGCGGAGTGCTGGGCGCCTTGACTCGTCTGGCCAAAAGTCCCTGGTGTTTCTCCCTTCATTTGCGCTCAGGACTCACTGTTCCTTCCTCCAGGGACATCCTGACACAGATGGCATCCAGAGTTCTCGTCCTTGCTAGCATAGCCATTTCCTGCATTTTAAAGACCACAATGTGAAACACTAATGTCAGACTTTCCAAAAGCTTTGATGGCTAAACTCGATTCTATAACCAATTATTCCTCTCTCTTTGGTGCAACTTTCAGATAGTCTTCCTTGTTTGGGACTTTAACCTCTCCCTGGATCTTGCAAACACCACGTGTAGGAATGCTCTGGACCCAGGGGATGGAGGGGAGTCAGTGGCTGCTCCATGTTGGGGGTGGGGTGCTGGCTGTCTCCCTCCAGTATGCTTGGTAGCCACGAATGATGGCATACAACCAGCAAAGGGGCTCAACTCCATTACCAGAACACAAATTTCCACATTGCAAATCTTTCTAAAAGTTGGTCTATGGTGGCCCAGGGCTCCTACAGCTCAGGGGAGACCAAAAGGACGCTCTGATCTCACACACTGTCTCCATTCAGCACCCTGGCTGCAGGTCCGCGGAGGCCAGGAGGGGCCAGGGTCCTGGGGGGAGGAGGATGAATGGCCCTGCACCTCTTCAGGAGGTGTTTGCCAGTGCTGAGTCCTCTGCAGAAGCTGCAAGGATGGCTGACCCAGAGCAGGGACAGAGGAAATCTTGGCGCCCCCCCCACCCCCACCTGTGGTGCTGCTGGAATGTTGTTGAGCATGGGCCTGGGGGCTGTAGTGCTGCTACTGGACCTGTGGTCTTTTCCATTTGCTATTTGCCTAATTTTTTAGACATGACTAAGAATGCATTTTAAAGGAATTTCTCATAGGACACGGAAATATATTTAAAGTGTTCACATCTTACTTGCTCTGGGTGTGTAGAATATGTTCCATTAGCTCCAGCACAGGTCATCAAACCCAAGAACTTCTGGAGGTCTGGCCTGGTGGAAGTGATGTGTGGAGACCATGCAGATTACCTGGAGTGGCTGGTGTCAGCTCCAGCAGGGGGTCACCATGTGGGACAGTGGCCCCACCTAGCTTCACCTTCCAATTACAGAAGAGGAGAGGGGAAGCTGGGATTTCTGAGTGTGATGTCTTGACTTTTGAATGATGGCAACTTTTTTCTTTTTCATTGTTTTTATTGTGATGAAATATACATAAAATAAAGTTTACCATCTGAACCATTTCAAGTTCAGTAGTGTTAGGTATATTCACATTATTGCACAACAGATCACCAAAACTTTTCATCTTGAAAAACTCTGACTATGTTCCCATTAAGCACTCACTCCCATCCTCTTCTCCCAGGCCCTGGCAATGCTGTTCTGCTTTCTTTATGAATTTCAGCACTCTAATGACCCCATATTAGTGGTAACTCAACTGTAAAAAAAGCTCTGAGAGGAAGTGCTCAAGATGGTGGTGTGAGTAGGGTGGCGGAAATCTCCTCCCCAAACCATATATATTTTGAAAACACAGCAAATACTACTATTCCTAAAAGAGAGACCAGAAGATACAGTACAACTGCCAGGCTACATCTACATCTGCAAGAACTCGCAAGAACTCAGCATCTCACAAAAAGGGTAAGATACAAAGCCGTGACCTGGCGGGCCCGAGCACTCCCTCACCCCAGCTCACCGGCAGGAGGAAAAGAATCAGAGTGGGGAGGGAGTGGAAGCACAGGACTGCTAAATAACCAGCCCTAGTAATCTTCACTGGGAGCACAGACACACATTGCATGGTGTACTGTATATTAGAGAAATGGAAAAGTAAAATCCGAGACTGAGACTATGAGAGGGTCCCCACAGCTGGCTCCCCTGGGACAAGCGAAAAGTGGGAGCTTTAAAGGTCTGAAAGGGACAAGGGTTTAACAGGTGGACAAAATCATCCTGGCACACTCAGCCCAGCAGGCTGGGAATCTTAAAGAACTTCAGGTGCCCTGACCTCCTGGGTGACAATGCAGCTCCAAAGACCCTCACGGCAATAAGCAGCCTGCCATTCATTCCACCCTCTGCCAGCATTGCCAGGAAACCAGATGACCCGCCATTGCTGTGGACCAGCCAGGGAGCAGCCCCACCCACAGCAACCACACAGAGTCTTCTCCGAGCATGCAGCTAACCAGGCCAAACCCAGAGGCCACCACCAGCATGCAGCTATCCAGCACAGTCAGAGGAAGCTGGTGCAATGTCCGGAAGGCACGAAGGGGCGCCATTCTCACAGGAGAACACATACTGCATGCCTGTGACAGTAGCAGTGCCCTAGGTCATCCCAAGGGCTGCCCCGACCACGGCAGCTCAGGGAATTAACCCAGAGACTGCTCCCTGTGTGCAGGTAACTGGCACAGGCAGTGGAGAAGGGCAAGGTGACCAGCAAGCAGGAAGGGACTTTGTTCTCCCAGCTGACACACGCGCCGCTTGCCAGCAAACACTTCTATAGCCATGAAAAGGCAGAAGAACCTGGTCTAGTCCAAAATCATTCAAACAATGCCAGAGAGAGTGCCTGGAAGGATATCCTGAAAAAGAATTCAAAATAAAAGTCATGACCATGCTGAGGGACCTGCAGACAAATATGAAGTCTGGAAGGAGATAACATAAATGAAACAATCAATAGAAGGTCTTAAGAGCAGACTGGATGAGGTGCAAGTGACTGTTAATGGAATAGAAATCAGAGAACAGGAATACAGAGAAGCTGAGGCAGAGAGAGATTAAAGGGTCTCTAGGAATGAAAGAATGTTAAGAGAACTGTGTGACCAATAAAAATGGAACAATATTCGCATAATAGGGGTACCAGAAGAAGAGAGAGAAAAAAGGATAGGAAGTGTCTTTGAAGAAATAATTGCAGAAAAATTCCCCAAGGTGAGGAAAGAAATAGTCTCTCAGACCATGTAACCCACAGATATCCCCAAAACAAGGGACCCAAGGAGGACAACACCAAGACATATAATAATTAAAATGACAAAGATCAAAGACAAGGACAGAGTATTAAAAGCAGTCAGAGAGAGAAAATAGGTCACCTACATAAAAAAACCCATCAGGCTATCACCAGACTTCTCAACAGAAACCTTACAGGCCAGAAGAGAATAGCATGATATATATATATATTACAATTTATTTGGTATCATTAGTCTACAATTACATGTGCAATATTATGGTTATTAAACTACACTGTTCATCAGGTCCCCCCCACCAACCCCATTACAGTCACTGTCCATCAGTGTAGTGAGATGCTGTAGAATCAGTACTTGTCTTCTCTGTGTTGTACCACCCTCCCCGTGCTCCCCCCTACATTATGTCTGCTAATCGTAATGCCCTTTTTTCCCCCTTGTCCCTCCCTTCCCACCCATCCTCCTCAGTTTCTTTCCCTTTGGTAACTCTTAGTCCATTCTTGGGTTCTGTGAGTCTGCTGCTGTTTTGTTCCTTCAGTTTTTTTTTCTTTGTTCTTATACTCCACATATGAGTGAGATCATTCGATACCCGTCTTTTTCCACTTGGCTTATTTCACTGAGTATAATACCCTCTAGATCCATCCATGTTGCGGCAAATGGTAGGATTTGTTTTCTTCTTATGGCTGAATAATATTCCATTTTCTATATGGACCACTTCTTCTTTATCCATTCATCTACTGATGGACACTTAAGTTACTTCCATTTCTTGGCTATTGTAAAGAGTGCTGCAATAAACATAGGGGTGCATCTGTCTATCAAACTGGGCTGCTGCATTCATAGGGTAAATTCCTAGGAGTGGAATTCCTGGGTCAAATGGTAATTCTATTTTGAGTTTTTTGAGGAACCTCCATACTGCTTTCCACAATGGTTGAACTAATTTGCAGTCCCACCAGCAGTGTAGGAGGGTTCCCCTTTCTCCACATCCTCGCCAACATTTGTTGTTGTTTGTGTTTTGGATGTTGGCCATCCTCACTGGTGTGAGGTGATAGCTCATTGTGGTTTCAATTTGCATTTCTTTGATGATTAGGGATGTGGAGCATCTTTTCATGTGCCTGTTGGCCACCTGAATTTCTTGTTTGGAGAAGTGTCTATTCATGTCCTCTGCCCATTTCTTAATTGGATTATTTGCTTTTTGTTTGTTGAGGTGTGTGAGTTCTTTATATATTTTAGATGTCAACCCCTAATCGGATATGTCACTTATGAATATATTCTCCCATACTGTAGGATGTCTTTTTGTTCTACTGATGGTGTCCTTTGCTATACAGAAGCTTTTCAGCTTGATATAGTCACACTTGTTCATTTTTGCTTTTGTTTCCCTTGCCCAGGGAGATATATTCATGAAGAAGTCACTCGTGTTTATGTCCAAGAGATTTTTGCCTATGTTTTTTTCTAAGAGTTTTGTGGTTTCGTGACTTACATTCAGGTATTTGATCCATTTGAGTTTACTTTTGTGTATGGGGTTAGACATTAGTCCAGTTTCATTATCTTACATATAGCTGTCCAGTTTTGCCACACCAGGTGCTGAAGAGGCTGTCATCTCCCCATTGTATATCCAAGGCTCCTTTATCAAATATTAATTGACTGTATATGTTTGGGTTAATGTTTGGATTTTCTCTTCTGTTCCACTGGTCTGTCGGTCTGTTTTTGTGCCAATACCAAATTGTCTTGATTACTGTGGCATTGTAGTAGAGTTTGAAGTCAGGGAGCATAATTCCCCCTGTTTTATTCCTCCTTCTCAGGATTGCTTTGGCTATTCAGGGTCCTTGTGGTTCCATATGAATTTTAGAATTATTTGTTCCAGTTCATTGAGGAAAGCTGTTGGTAATTTGATAGGGATTGCGTTGAATCTGTAGATTGCTTTAGGTAGTATAGCCATTTTGACAATATTTATTCTTCCTAGCCAAGAGCATGGGATGAATTTCCATTTGTTAATGTCTTCTTTAATTTCTCTTAGGAGTGTCTTGTAGTTTTCAGGGTATAGGTCTTAACTTCCTTCGTTAGATTTATTCCTAGGTATTTTATTCTTTTTGATGCAATTGTGAATGGAATTGTTTTCCTGATTTCTCTTTCTGTTAGCTCATCATTATTGTATAAGAAAGCAACAGCTTTTTGTGTGTTAATTTTGTATCCTGCAACTTTGCTGAATTCAGATATTAGTTCTACTAGTTCTAGTAGTCTTCAGGGTTTTTTATGTACAATATCATGTCATCTGCAAATAGTGACAATTTGACTTCTTCTTTACCAATCTGGTTGCCTTGTATTTCTTTGTTTTGTCTGATTGCCGTTGCTAGGACCTCCAGTACTATGTTGAATAACAGTGGAGAGAGTGGGCATCCCTGTCTTGTTCCCGATCTTAGGTCAAAAGCTTTCAGCTTCCCACAGGTATGTATGATGTTAGCTGTGGGTTTGTCATATATGGCCTTTATGATGTTGAGTTATTTGCTCTCTATACTCATTTTGTTGAGAGTTTTTATCATGTATGCGTGTTGAATTTTGTCAAATGCTTTTTCAGCCTCTATGGAGATGATCATGTGGTTTTTGTTCTTCTTTTTGTTGATGTGGTGGATGATGTTGATAGATTTTCAAATGTTCTACCATCTTTACATCCCTGAGATGAATCCCATTTAATAGTGGTGTATGATCCTCGTGGTGTATTTTTGAATTCGGTTTGCTAATATTTTATTGAGTATTTTTGCATCTACCTTCATCAGGGATATTGGTCTGTAATTTTCTTTTATGGTGAGGTCTTTGCTTGATTTTGGTATTAGAGTGATGCTGGCTTCATAGAATGAGTTTGGAAGTATTCCCTCCTCTTCTATTTTTTGGAAAACTTTAAGATGATATATTTAATGCAATGAAGCAGAATGGTCTTGAACCAAGAGTACTATATCTAGCAAGATTATCATTTAAATTTGAAAGAGGGATTAAACAATTTCCAGATAAGCAAAAGCTGAGGGAATTTACTTCCACAAACCACCTCTACAGGGTATTTTAAAGGTGTGCTCTAGGTGGAGGTATTTCTAAGGCTAAATAGATGTCACCAGAGAAAATAAAATCACAGCAAAGAAATAAGACCAGCCAAATACTCACTAAAGGCAAAAAATAAAATCAGCTATCCACAAAAGCAGTCAAGGGAAACAGAAAAGAGTAATGAATAAAACCCGTAACATATAAAAAGTGGAGGAGAAAGAATAAGAAGGGAGAGAAATAAAGAATCATAAGACTGTGTTTATAACAGCTTAATAAGTGAGTTAAGGTTAGATGATTAGATAGTAGAGAAGCTACCCTTGAAACTTTGGTAACCACAAATCCAAAGCCTGCAATGGCAATAAGTACATATCTATTGATAATCACCCTAAATGTAAATGGACTGAATGCACCAATCAAAAGACACACAGTAATAGAATGGATAAAAAAACAAGACCCATCTATATGCTGCTTACAAGAAACTCACCTCAAACCCAAAGACATACACAGACTAAAAGTGAAGGGATGGAAAAAGATATTTCTTGCACACAACAGGGAGAAAAAAGCAGGTGTTGCAGTACTTGTATCAGAAAAAATGGACTTCAAAACAGAGAGAGTAACGAGATAAAGAAGGACATTACATAATTAAAGGGTGTAGTCCAACAAGAGGATATAACCATTATAAATATATGTGCACCCAACACAGAAGCACCAACATATGTGAAACAAATACTAACAGAATTAAAGGAGGAAATAGAATGCAATGCATTCATTTTAGGAGACTCCAACACACCACTCACTCCAAATGACAGATCAACCAGACAGAAAATAAGTAAAGACACAGAGGCAATGAACAACACACTAGAACAGATGGACCTAACAGACATCTACAGTACTATACAACCAAAAGCAGCAGGATACACATTCTTCTCAAGTGCACATGGAACATTTTCCTGGATAGACCACATACTAGGCCACAAAAAGAGCTTCTGTAAATTGAAACACATTGAAATTCTACCAACCAACTTCTCAGATCACAAAGGTATAAAAATAGAAATAAATTGTACAAAGAAAACAAAAAGGCTCACAAACACATGGAGGCTTAACAACCTGCTCCTAAATAATCAATGGATGAATGACCAAATTGAAACAAGATCAAGCAATATATGGAGGCAAATGAAAACAACAGCACAATGCCCCAACTTCTGTGGGACGCAGCGAAAGCAGTTCTAAGAAGAAAGTATATAGCAATCAGGCCTATTTAAGGAAGGAAGAACTATCCCAAATGAATACTCAAGTCACAATTATTGAAACTGGGAAAAGAAGAACAAATGAGGCCCAAAGTCAGCAGAAGGAGGGACATAATAAAGATCAGAGAAGAAATATATAAAACTGAGAAGAATAAAACAATAGTTAAAAATCAATGAAACCAAGAGCCGGTTCTTTGAAAAATAAACAAAATAGATAAACCCCTAGCCAGACTTATTAAGAGAAAAAGAGAATCTACACATATAAACAGAATCAGAAACGAGAAAGGAAAAATCATGATGGATACCACAGAAATACAATGAATTATTAGAGCATACTATGAAAATCTATATGCTAAAAGCTGGAATACCTAGAAGAAAAGGACAACTTTGTACAAAAATACAACCTTCCAAGACTGACCAAGGAAGAACAGAAAATCTTAACAGACCAATCACCAGCAACGAAATTGAATTGGTAATCAAAAAACTACCCAAGAACAAAACCCCCGGGCCTGATGGATTCACCTCTGAATTCTACCAGACATATAGAGAAGAAATAATACCCATTCTCCTTAAACTTTTCCAAAAAATAGAAGAGGAGGGAATACTTCCAAACTCATTCTATGAAGCCAGCATCACTCTAATACCAAAACCGGGCAAAGACCTCACAGAAAAAGAAAATTACAGACCAATATCCCTGATGAACATAGATGCCAAAATATTCAACAAAATATTAGCAAACCGAATTCAAAAATACATCAAGAGGATAATTCATCATGATCAAGTGGGATTCATCTCAACATGATCATCTCCATAGATGCTGAGAAAGCATTTGACAAAATTCAACATCCATTCATGATAAAAACTCTCAACAAAATGGGTATAGAGGGCAAGTACCTCAACATAATAAAGGCTATATATGACAAACCCACAGCCATCATACTTAACAGCGAGAAGCTGAAAGTTTTCACCTAAGATCGGGAGCAAGACAGGGATGCCCATTCTCCCCACTTTTATTCAACATAATACTCTAGGGCCTAGCCACAGCAATCAGAAAACACAAAGAAATAAAAGGCATCGAGATTGGTAAGAAATAAGTCAAACTGTCACTATTTGCAGACAATATGATATTGTACATAAAAAACCCTAAAGACTCCACTCCAAAACTAATAGATCTTATATCTGAATTCAGCAAAGTTGCAGGATACAAAATTATTACACAGAAATCTGTTGCTTTCCTATACACTAATGGTGAACTAACAGAAAGAGAAATCAGGAAAACAATTCCATTCACAATTGCATCAAAAATAATAAAATACCTAGGAATAAACCTAACCAAGGAAGTGAAAGACCTATACCCTGAAAACTACAACACTCTCTTAAGAGAGATAAAAGGGGACATTAACAAATGGAAATTCATCCCATGCTCTTGGCCAGGAAGAATTAATATTGTCAAAATAGCCATACTGCCTAAAGTAATCTACAGATTCAATGCAATTCCTATCAAAATAACAACAGCATTCTTCAATGAACTGGAACAAATAGTTCTAAAATTCATATGGAACCACAAAAGACCCCGAATAGCCAAAGCAATCCTGAGAAGGAAGAATAAAGCAGGGAGGATCTTGCTTCCCAACTTCAAGCTCTACTACAATGCCACAGTAATCAAAACAATTTGGTACTGGCACAAGAACAGACCCACAGACCAGTGGAACAGAATGGAAAGTCCATATATTAACCCAAACACATATGGTCAATTAATATACAATAAAGGAGCCATGGATATACAATGGGGAAATGACAGCCTCTTCAACAGGTGGTGTTGGCAAAACTGGAAGCTACATGTAAGAGAATGAAACTGGATTACTGTCTAACCCCATACACAAAAGTAATCTCAAAACAGATGAAAGACCTGAATGTAAGTCATGAAACCATAAAACTCTTAGAAAAAAAACATAGGCAAAAATCTCTTGGACATAAGCATGAGCAACTTCATAAACATATCTTCCCCGGCAAGGTAAATAAAAGCAAATATGAACAAGCAGGTGTACATCAAGCTGAAAAGCTTCCATACAGCAACAGAGACCATCGGTAGAACAAAAAGACATCCTACAGTATGGGAGAATATATTCATAAATGACATATCTGATAAAGGGTTGACATACAAAATATATAAAGAGCTCACTCACCTCAACAAACAAAAAAACAAATAATCCAATTAAAAAATGGGCAGAGGATCTGAACCTACACTTCTTTAAAGAAGAAATTCAGATGGCCAACAGGCACATGAAAAGATGCTCAACATCCCTAATCATCAGAGAAATGCAAATTGAAACCACAATGAGACATCACCTCACACCAGTTAGGATGGCCACCATCCAAAAGACAAACAACAACAAATGTTGGCGAGGATGTGGAGAAAGAGGAACCCTCCTACACTGCTGGTGGGAATGTAAATTAGTTCAACCTTTGTGGAAAGCAGTATGGAGGTTCCTCAAAATACTCAAAATAGAAATACCATTTGACGCAGGAATCCCACTCCTAGGAATTTACCCTAAGAATGCAGGAGCCCAGTTTGAAAAAGACATATGCACCCCTATGTTTATTGCAGCACTATTTACAATGGCCAAGATATGGAAGCAATCTAGGTGTTCATCAGTAGATGAATGGATAAAGAAGATGTGGTACGTATACATAATGGAATATTATTCAGCCAGAAGGAAAAACAAATCCTACCATTTGCAACAACATGGATGGAGCTAAAGGTTATTAATTATGCTCAGTGAAATAAGCCAGAGAGAATAGACAAGTATCAAATGATTTCACTCATCTGTGGCATATAAGAACAAAGAAAAAACTGAAGGAACAGAACAGCAGCAGACTCACAGAACCCAAGAACGGACTAACAGTTACCAAAGGGAAAGGGACTGGGGAGGGTAGGTGGGAAGGGAGGGATAAGGGGGAAAAGGGGCATTACGATTAGCACACATAATGTAGGTGGGGGGCACGGGGAAGGCTGTACAACACAGAGAAGAGAAGTAGTGATTCTATAGCATCTTACTACGCTGATGTACAGTGACTGTAATGGGGTATGTGGGGGGGACTTGATAATGGAGGGAGTCTAGTAACCATAATGTTGCTCATGTAATTGTACATTTATGATACCAAAAAAAAAAAAGTTCTGAGAGTCAAACAAGACCATTTGAGATCTGTTTGCTTTCCCTCTGTCAAGAGTTGTCTCTAGAATCCTTCCAGGTGCCAGTAGGAGACACTACCTGGTCATTCTTGAAGAGGTTTGTTTTCTTAAGTTCTGGGAGTTCAGTTATCCATTGAGCAATGATTGAGTCTGTGCCTAGCTTTCTCTTCCTCCAAGTTCTCCTCTTTCATTTATTGCCAGGCTGGTTGTTCTGCATATCATTTCATAAACTAACCTCAAAGAAGTGTACAGTAAAACTAAAAGACTTGCTCTTAAAATGACAGCAATGTGGAATCTGGGATATGAGAGTCCATCAAGTTGGTGTTTAAGTCCAAGTGTGAAAGGAGTGTAGAAATCACTAGGTAATTGGCAGACTGAAGTGTGTCGATGTGAACTCATGGTTTCAGGGATGCTTTGTAGGGTTTTCCTAAGCGTATGCTGTTGTGTCGCATAGAATAATTTTTCCATCATTGATAAGGAGCCCTAGGCTGGTAGACTGGCCTTGAATATAATATTTCAGATCTTTTTCATGGCTAGGTTTTCTGAACTGCAGGCTGTGACCCTTCAACATGGTGGATCATAACTAAAAATTAACGAAGTTTTAATTTCCTTTCTCACTGGGGCCAGAAGTCAGAGAAAACAAAGCTGGCAGGCAGCTCACTGGCAGCCTCCTTTCCTCAGACCTCGCCCACTAATGCCTTTCACAAAGCCTGTTGAAAAGCACACGTTAATCATCAAAATTGTGTGTTCTGATTGTGGGGAGCCACAACCCTTCTTTCCCATCAGAACAAGGCCACCTTTCATTCCCAACTGTGAGCCAGATGGGGACAGTGATGTCTTTTCCTGTACAGGCTGAGGTCGTGGTGTGAAGACAGCTTCAGAATAAGCCATCTGGGTTGGCTTTTTTTGCAAAGAGCAATTTTGGTATTCCTGGAATTCCTTTCTGTTTGATAGCAAGCAAATGGAAACCAAAAAACCCTGAGACCATGGCTTCCATGGACCTGTGGAGGAGTCAGTGAGATGCCTGGGCTAAGCTCCCAATTTGGAGTGGTGGTGGGGATTTTGGCTGTCTTCCCGACAGAGCAATATTATTGCCTGAATCTTCTCATTTCCCAGGTAGAAATGCTATGTCCTGTGAGAATGTCACTCAAGAGGTTCTTCCCTTCTTTCCTTCCCCTTAAGACTGCAGGGAAACTGTCAGCTTCCGTGTTTTCTAAAAACCAGACTTGTGCTTTAAACATTTCCCGGGGGAAGCCAGGGCCACAGAAGCCAGGGCCACAGTCTGTATTAGCTGTGAGGTGACATGGTGTGGTGGGTTGACAAAGAGCCTGGGAACTCAGAGGCTGTGAGTTTTATGGTCCCAGCTCAACTCCCTCACTGAAACCCTCAGGGTTTATTAAGGGCCTTGGTTCCCACACGTGCAGAGAAGGGGCAGACAAGGGGAGGGGTCTCAGAGTGTGTGTGGGGGGTGCGGCCCCAGAGGCCCTGGGAGGGCTCCAGGTTTCTTCTGTGCTGGTGGGTGGCTGTCACCCTGACCCCACAGGGCAAGCCCAGGCCCTCAATACGAACTCTGCCCGGAGTGACTGGTGGGGCATGTGTTGAGATGAGGAGGAAGGGAACTCATATTTACTGAGTTCCTAGACAGGGACCATGATTAACAGTCAAGGCGCAGGGAGGGAGACCCAGCGAGCTCAAATGCTAGGTCACCCTTCTCTGCATTTTCCATACATTTAAAAGACCCTGGGAATGGATTGCTGTATCTTTTCCACAGATGGGGACATGGAAGTGATAAAGACTGGGACTTGGCCCCAGGTTCCTGACATCTGAAGGCTCTGAGTTTTCTGCCATGGCAGCTGCCTTTCTACATATAGTGAGGAAATTTTCTGAAACAAAATTTGATCACAATCTAACAAAGGAATCCAACATTCACAGTTGAGACTGCCCCAGAAAATCAGGGCCGTGTTCAACAATTGATCATGGGAAAAGGCTTGGGCCTGGAATCTGCCAGGATTCTGGCCTATTGTGCGTTCAGAGCCCATGTACGTCCAGCTTGGGGGGCAGCTCTGGGTGTAGTGAGTGCCAGGAAGACCTTTGGTGGGAGGCAGACAGCCTGATGGGGATTATTCAAAGTCACCTTCTGTTACAGGCAGTGAAATTTGGCTCGGGCTTGAAGGGCAAGAACTGGGAGCAGGATGGAATTAGCCTAAGGTTGCTTTTCTCTGCTGTGAACCTGAAGGAGAAAGAAGCAGTGAGAACAATACACCGAGACAGGGTGTGAGCTGTGGCCATGGCTTGCCCTGCCTGCACACCTCTCAACCCCAGGCACGCTGCCTTGGAAGGCTCTCAGCGTGCCTGGTCACCTGCCAGTCGGGAGGAACACCGAACTAGGTCTTTTATGCTTCCAGCCTCATCAGCCCCAGAAGCAGCAGATACGACAAAGGAGCTAAAGACTCAGCCCCTGGTGAACACGCCCCCTATGCCTGGGTTGGGGGACACTGAGGCTTCTGCATGCTGGGCTGGGCCTGCCTCTCTTCATCTCTTCTGATGTCTAGTAGGGGCTTTCCATAAAAGAGGCTTTTCCTTGAAGAAACCTGACATTTCACCCAGAGGTAGCAACCTAGTAGTCCATGGGTCAGATTCATTCTGCGTATGTGTTCTGTTGGTTCCATGTGTTGTTTCCAAACATTCTGAGTCATTATTTTTTAAAAAAATAAAAACCTAGATTTCTGGTTTCTCTTCCAAAAGGCAGAAGATCTGGTGACACCGCATCCGCATGCCACATGAACATCAGTGGAAGCCTCTATTACCTCAGGAAAGGTATTAACACATATAAGATTACGTCTGTCCCTGCTCTGCTCACTTTTACCTCTGTGTGGAGGTAGATCTGCCCTCCTATTTGAATCTAATCTCTGCTAAATGTTTGCATCATTTAACAATACTCCTTGCTTTGATCCTTTGGTCACCAAACAAACTTCTGATTACTCTTCATTTTCAACATCACACCACCTAGATGAGAGAAGATGTACAGTGATATTTCTCCTTGTAAGTCAATCAGTTGCCCTTTGGTCATTCATCTGTCTCCTGTGGGCTTGGTGAATGTTGAGAGTCAGGTTTGTTAACCTGCAGAGCTGAGCATCAGATCTCTGGACTCTGGTGAACTCCGCCAGGTAAACTCTACACTGTGGAACTCTTCAGCCCCTGCCTCATTGAGTCCCTTCTTTTTGGGGTCTACAACTGCAGGGGCTGGTGACTTCAGATACCTGAGGTGCTCAGCTCGAGGACACTTGAAACAACTGTTATAACTTGTGTGAGCTCCCTGGGCTGAGTGATTCCCCAGCATGATGGAAAGTAGTCCTGGATCTTACCTACAATTCATAATGCTCTCATTAATTTTTACCTGCTTATCAAGATGTATAAGAAAAAGAAATGAATATGCCTACAGAACTATTATTGGAACACATCCTGAATATTCCCCTTTGTTCCAGTTATCTTTTGCTATGTAATAAGCCAACCGAAACTTAGTGGCATAAAATAGCCATTTTACTATGCTGAAAGATTCTATGGGTCGTATTTTGGACAGGGCATAGCATAGACAGCTTGTATTTGTTGCACAATGTCTAGTGCCTCAGTTGGGAAGACTTGAACAGCAAGAGGTTGACTTGAACTTTTGGGGCTGGCATCTGGGGTGACTTGATGTGATGGTTGGACTCAAAAGGGCCTCTTGTAAGTTGGGCTTCCTCATAGCATGGCAGCTTTGGGATAGTCAAGGCAACAGGATGGCTTAGGACTCCTAGAGCAAGTCTTTAGTGAACAAGGCAGAATCTACATAGTCTTTTATGATTTAACTTTGAAATGCCTTATTTTTATTGTTAATTTTTTAAAGCAGCATTTTATAATTCAAATTTGTATTAAGTGAAAGTAATTTTATATTTCCCTTGACGCTTTTATACACAACTCCTTGAATATTCTTCCCTAAGAATTATTATGCTTAAATGAGCACATACAATTGATTCACTGCTGGAATGGTGGTGTGAGGAACTCTGAGAACCTATTTCAGCATAAAAACCATAATTGGTGAACATTATTTAAGAAAAAACCCTGACCATTTAAAATCTCTGGGAATTGTCTTAAGACCATACAGTAAATGAAAAATTAGTTATTCAAGAAGCTCTGCTAAATCTTGGTAAAAGAGGAAAAGTCTGTGGCACTCAAGCCATAACCTCTTCCTTCCATAAGCTCAGCATGATGAAAGCCCCACTCTAGCTGGGCGTGCCTGAGAATCAGGCTTCCTCTTCCACCCGCTCTCAGTTAAGAGCTATAGTATCTTAGGAGGGCAAACTACCAGCATCTCATCTTCCTCAGTTCTTTGTTAAATAGGCTGTATTCCAGATGACTGTGGCTAAGATCAAAGGCTTCTTTCCTCCATTCACAGAATGGAAACTCTATTGCAGGTGGCTGGCCAAGAATACTGGGGCCCTATTACCTTCACACCGACTTACTCATAGGATGGAAGTTCCATGCTGGGACAGGCAAGGGAAGACCTGAGGCTTCTGCATGCTGCTCGCGCTGCTCATAAAGAAACGGTGTTGCTCAGAGAGCAGGCCTTTGCCCCATCTGTGGAGCAGTGGCACAGAGATTTTGGTTAGCAGGAGAGATGGCCCTTAAGAACAGGGAGCTCCAAAGTTCTCCCCAAATGAACTGACTTTATTTAGAACAGTGTGGAAATTCAAGCCTAAGAGTGCTCACAAATAATGGAGATTCTGGTGGTAAACAATTAAGAGAAGTCTGGTAGCTCTATGAGAGCAGCAATTTAAATTGTATGCCAGCTAGTTTATCAGAGTGAACCAGGCAGAGACAGTTAAGAACAGCCTCTGTGGATCAAAACAAGTCTTGATGACTGGCCTCAAAAACTACCCCTAGAAAAAGATCTGAATTTAATTGATTGAGACTTCAGAGCAATTAGGCACTAGGGTATCATTGACAATAGAGTTATAAACAATTCAGTTTACTGCTGAATATCAACAGAAGCAGAGGGATTCTGGGAAGGTGGTCGAATAGAAGGTTCCTATGTTCACCACCTCCCATGTACATACCAAAGCAGTGATTACATGCAATGCAACTTACTGTGAAAACAATCTGAAGACTGGCAAGAAAGATCTTCCACAGCTAATGACATCAAAAGAAGGCCACATCAAGATGGGTAAAAGAGGCAGAGGTGTGGCTGGAATCCAAGCCTTCCCAACCTCCTCGACCAACAAACAGGAGGGAGCAAATTGTGGAAGAGAAAGGGGCTGCACATTGGGCACCCCCAACCCTGGGAACCTGCATTAGGAAGATAAGCCCCATGAAAATACAAAGGATTATAGGAGATTACTATGAAAAATCATATGCCAACAAATTGAAGAACCTAGAAGAAGTGGATAAATTCCTAGGAACATATAATCTTCCAAGACTGAACCAGGAAGAAAACCTGAACAAACCAACTACTAGTAATGAAATTGAACTGGTAATCAAAAAACTCCCAAACAAAAGTCCAGGATCAGATGGTGAATTGTACCAAACATTTAAAGAAAAGTTAATACCTATCCTTCTTAAACTGTTCTAAAAAAAAGGAAGAGGAAGGAACTCTTCCAAATTCATTCTTTGAGGCCAGTATTACTCTGATACCAAAATCATACAAAGACAAGAAAATTACAGACCAATATCCCTGATGAACATAGATGCAAAAATCCTCAACAAAATATTATCAAACCAAATTAAAACATAAATTAAGGGATTTTTTCACCATGATCAAGTGGGACTTATTTCAGGGATGAAACAACGGTGAACACCTTCACATCAATCAACAAAATACCCTACATGGACAAAAGGAAGGAGAAAAGCCATATGATCATCTCAATATGTGCAGAGAAAGCATTTGACAAAATTCAACATCCATACATGATAAAAACTCTCAACAAAGTGGGTAAGGAGGAAACACTCCTCAACATAATAAAGGCTATATACAACAAACCCACAGATAGCATCATACTCAGTGGTGCAAAGCTGAAACTTTTCTTCTAAGATCAGGAACAAGACAAGGAAATCTATTCTCACCACTTTTATTCAAAATAATACTGAAAGTCATAGCAATAGAAATCAGGCAAGAAAAAAGAGGTACAAATTGGTAAGAAAGAAGTAAATTGACAGATGACATGATACTATATATAGAAAGACCACCAAAAATTTATTAGAACTAATAAATGAATTCAGTAAAGTTTCAGGATACAAAATCAACATATAGAAATATGTTGCATTTCTAGATACTACTAAAGAACTAGTAGAATGAGAACTTAAGAAAACAATCCCATTTACAATTCCATCAAAAAGAATAAAATACTAAGAATAAATTTCACCAAGGAGATGAAAGACACAAGTCTTTGAAAACTCTAAGGCATAGATGAAAGAAATTGAAGATGACACAAATAAATGAACTGATATAACATATCCATGGACTGGAAGAATTAATATTGCTAAAATACCCATTCTACCCAAAGCAATCTACAGACTAAATGTAATCCTTATCAAAATACCAATGTTATTTTTCAGATAATTGCAACAAATAATCCTAAAATTAGTATGGAACCTGAAAGGCCCTGAATATCCAAATCAACCTTGAGAAAGCAGGACAAACCTCCCTGATTTCAAACTATACTACAAGATATAATAATCAAAACATTGTGGTACTAGCACAGAAACAGACACATAGTTCAATGGAACAGAATAGAGATCCCAGAAATAAACCCATGCTTATATAGTCAATTAATCTACAACAAAGGAAACAAGAATATACAATGGGAAAAGACAATGGTGTTGGGAAATGGTGTTGGGAAAACTAGACAACATGCAAAAGAAAGAAAGTGGATCACTTTCTTACACCATATATAAAAATAAACTTGAAATGAATTAAAGAGCTAAATGTAAGGCCTGAAACCATAAAATTCCTAAAAGAAACATAGGCAGTGAAGTCCTGAACATCAACCTTAGTGCATATTTTCTGAATATCTCTCCCAGTCAAGGGAAACACATGCAAAAGTAAACAAGTTGGACTAACAGCAAACTAAAAAGCTTCTGCATAGAGAAACTGAAAAAGTCTCTGCAGTTTCTACATCAACAAAACAAAAAGATAATCTACTGAATAGGAGAATAATTTGAAAAAGATATATCTGATAAGGGGTTAATATAAAAAATATACAAAGAACCCATACAACTTAACATCAAAACAGAAATAATTCAATTTAAAATAGAAGTGGAACTGGATAGATATTTTTTCCAAAGAAGATATACAGATATCCAACAGTCACATGAAAAGATGCTCCACCTCACTAATCACCAGGGAAATGCAAGTCAAAACCACAATCAGGAATCACCTTATACCAGTCAGAATGGCTAGTATCAAAAAGACAAATAATAACAAGTATTAGTGAGGATATAGAGAAGAGGGAACCCTCATGCATTGTTGGTGTGGTTGCAAATTGGTGCAGCCACTGTGGAAAACAGTAAAGAGGTTCCTCAAAAAAATTAAAAATAGCAATACCATATGACCCAGGAATTCTACTTCTGGGTATTTACCCAAGGAAAACAGAAATGCTAATTTGAAAAGATATATGCACCCTTGCATTTATTGCAGCATTATTTACAATAACCAAGCTATGGAAGCAACTTAGGTGCACATTGATAGATGAATGGATAAAGATGAAGCATTTATGTATACAATGGAATATTAATTAGCCATAAAAAATGAAGTATAGCCTTTGTGACAACATTGATAAAACTAGGGGATATTATGCTAAGTGAAATATGTCAGACAGAGACAAATACCATATGTTTTCATATATGGGGAGTCTAAAAAAACAAAGAACAAACAGACAACAACAAAAACCCAGAAACAAACTCATAAAACAGAGAACAAATTGATGGTTGCCAAATGGGAAGGGGGTCAGTGGATAGGTGAGATACGTGAAGAGGAGGAAGAGCTACAAACTCCCATTTATAAATAAATAAGTCACATGGATGAAAAGAACAGCATAAGAAATATAGCCAATAATATTGTAATAACTTTGTATAATGGTAACTATGCTTATCAACTGTATAACTATACATAATTGTGAGAGGACTCAGACATTAAATTTAACAGGCAAAGACTTGAAGGCAACCATTACAAATGCAGCACAGTACTACCGGAAGCCATGCTGAAGGAAGTAAAGTAGGATGAGATGATAATGTATCATCAAATAGAGAATATCAGCAAAGAGACAGAAATTGTAAAAAAATTCAAATGGAAATTCTAGAGTTGAAAAGCATAATAACTGATATGAAAATTTCACTAGAGGAACTCAATAGTAGATTTTAACTGCCAGAAAAAAAATTTTTTAAGTTGAAGATAAAGATTATGTGATCTACAAAACAGAGAGACAAAAAATGAAGAAAAATAAATGGAGTTTCAGAGAAATGCTGGATACCATAAGATGTATCAACACACATGTAAATGATTGTACAAGTAGGACAGGGGAGAGAGAAAGGAGCAGACAAAATATTCAAAGAAATAATGTCTGAAACTCCCCAAATGTGATGAAAAACATTAATTTACACATCCAAGAGCCTCAATAGATTCCAAGTAAGACAAACGCAAACAGAGCCACACCTAGACACAGCATACTTAAAATGTTGAACCCCAAAAGGATTAACAGCTGATTTCTGATAAATAACTGGAGGCCAGAAGGCAATGGATGACATTTTCAAAGTGCTGAAGAAGAGGAAACAAGTCAACAAATCTTATATCCAGCAAAACTGTCTTCCAAAAGAGAAAGTAAGATAAAAATATTCACAAACAAATTAAAACTGATATATTTCATTGTTAGCAGATCTACTGCATAAGAAATTCTAAAAGGAAGTTTTTCAAGTTGACAGCAAGTGATCTCAGCTGGAAAATTTCCACACAAAATCAAAGAATACTGGTAAAGGTAATCAAGTAATTATAAAAACTATAATAAAAATTAAATAATTATAAAATAAATAAAAAATCAAGTAATCATAAAATATAAAAGTAATTATAAAAAGTTATTAAGTAACTATAATGCATATTTTCCCTTTCTTCTCTTATTTAAAAATAATTATATGAAACAGAATGTATATAATTATGTTATTGAGCCATGACAAGAGCACACAAAGGAGGTGTCTGTGAGAAAAACTATTAGCATAAGGAATTTACACCAGATGGTAAATGGAACCCACAGGAACAAATGAAGAAAGCTATAAATGGTACGTTTGAAGGTTAATATGGCAAACTTTACAAATATAAACTTGCTCAACTTCTTTAAAATATAGAAAATTATAAAAAGACATGTTATATAATTTACCTAACAATTATAAATCAGATGTGGTAAGACTGGATAAAAAAGCAAGATCCAAGTATATGCTGTCTACAAGAGACATGACACATTTAAATTAAAAGATACAAATAGGTTGAAAGTAAAAGGATGGAAAAATATGCAAACAAGTAACTACATAAGACGGGCTAAAATAAGAAATGTTACTAGAAATAAAAAAGATTTTTTATATTGATAAACTCCATCAGGAAGATATAACACATATGCACCTAATAATAGAGCCCCCAAATATAAGAAGCAAAAGCTGAGAAATGAAAGGAGAAATAGACAATTCAATAATAATTGTTTGAGACTTCAATATCACACTTTTGATAATGGATAGAGCAACTAGGCAGAATAACAACCAGTAAATAGAAGACTTGAACAACACTATAAACCTATCTGATTTAATAGATATCAATAGAACATTCCAACCCAAAACAGCAGAATATATATTTTTCTCAAATATAACATGAAACATTATCCAGGATAGTTGTTTAGACCATAAAATAAACCTCAAAAAGTTTAAAAGGATTAAAATCATGCAAAATATATTGTTTGATTACAATGGACTGAAATTAGAAATTGATAACAGAGAATTTGTGAAAATCACAAATATGTACAAATTAAAGAGCACATCCATAAATAACCAATAGATAAATGAAGAAATCATAAGGGAAGCTAGAAAATATTTTGAGGTGAAAGAAAATGAAGACACAGCATACTGAACCTTATGGGATGCTACTAAACAGTGTTCACAGGGAATTTAATAACTATTAATGCCTGTGTTACAAAAGAAGAAAGATCTCAAGTCAATAGCCTAAATATCCTTGTTTAAGACAAGGACAAAGAAGGACAAAATAAGTATAAAACAAACAACAGGAAGGAAAAATAAAGATTAGGGCAGAAATTAATTAAGCGGAGAATAGAAAAACTATAAAGTAAGTGAACAAAACCAAAAGTTGTTTCTTTGGAAAGATCAACAAGTTGACAGACCTTTAATTAGGCTGGCCAAAAAAAAGAGAGAAGACTAAAATTACTAAAATCAGAAATGAAAGAGGGGACAATACTACTAACCTAACAGAAATGAAAAAGATTTTAAGGGAATACTATGATAGGCCAACAAATTTGATAACTTACATGAAATGAACAAATTTCTAGAAGGCTCAAACTACTAAAATTTACTAAAAAAAAAAAAAAGACTGTCTGAATAGTCCTTTAAAAAGTAAGAGATTGAATTAGTAATTAAAACCGTCCCACAAAGAAAAGCCCAGGCCTGGAAAGATTTACTTTTGAACTGTCTAAACATTTAAAATAGAGTTAATACAAATTCAAAAGAAAAAAAAAGCAAAAACAGGAAGGAACAGTTACCAACTCATTTTATGAGGTTAGTATTATCCTGAAACCAAAATCAGACAAACGTATCACCCTACAATCCAGTATCTCTTACAAATATATATGCAAAAATCTTTAACAAAATACTTGTGAAGTGAATCTAGCAACATAAAAAAAGGGCTGTATGCCATGGCTAAATGGTTTTTTCCCAGAAATGTTGGTTTAATAAAATAAATCTATGAACAGAGTATACCATATCAATGGAAGGAAGGACAAAAGCCACATAATCATCTCAGTCATTTGACAAGATCCAATACCCCTTTGTTAAACAACACTACAAAAATAGGAATAGAAGGGAATTTCATCAATTTGACAAAGGATACATATATGAACAACCCACCCTTAGTATCATACTTAATGGTGAAAGACTAAGTGCATTTCCACTAAGATCAGGAACGTCCAGTTTTGCAAGATGTTTGCTATTGCCACTTCTATTTGACATTATACTGGAAGTTCTTGTCAGGGAAATTAAACAAGAAAAAGAATAAAAGATATCAGTATTGAAAAGAAAGAAATAAAACTATGTTTATTTGCAGAAGACATGGTCTTGGTGTACAGAAAATCCTAAGGACTTCACTAAAAAAAATTAGAATTAACAAAAGAGTTTAGCAAGGTAGCAGAATACAAGATCTATAAACAAAATCAGGTGGGTTATATAGGAGAAACAACCCAAAAAATTAAATTAAGAAAACAATTCCATTTACTATAGCTTCAAAAAGAATAAACACTTAAGAATGAATTTAACAAAAGAAGAAAAAACTTATATGTTGAAATTTCTAGATGTTGTTGAAAGAAATTCAACAAGACCTGGATACATGGAAAAGCATACCATGTTTATGGATTGGAGGCTTAATATTGTTAAGATGGTAATATCCCCCAAATTGACCTTTAGTGTCAAAGCAATTCATATTATAATCCCAGCTGACTTGTTTTGAGAAATTGACAATCATTCCCAAATGTATATGGAAATTGAAAGGACCCAGAATAACTAAAGCATTCTTGAAATAGAACAAAGTTGGAGGGCTCACACTTACTGATCTCAAACTTATTATAACACTGCAGTAAATCAAGACAGTGGTACTGGTATAAGGATAGACATATCAACCAACAGAATAGGATGAAGAGTCTAGAAATAAATCATCACGTTTACAGTGAATTGATTTTCAATGAGGGTGTCAAGACAATTCAGTGGGGAAAATAGTCTTTTCAACAAATAGTGCTGGGATAACTAGATATCCAAATGCAAAATAATGAAGTTGGACCCCTTATTCACATCATAATTAAATAACTAACTCAAATAGATCATAAAACTATACATTGTTTAATTGTATAGTAGATATATTGGACTTCATAAAAATTAAAAACTTTTGTGCCTCAAAGGATTCCACAAAAAACATGGGGAAAAATCTCTTCAGAATGGGAGAAAAAAATTGCAAATCCTGTATCTGATTACATAAAGAACTCTTACAATTCAATAATAAAAATAAAATTAACCCAATTTTAAAATAGTCAAATGACATAAATAGATATTCCTCCAAAGAAGATATACAAATGGCTGATAAAAACATGAAAAAAAAGCTCAGTATCACTAATCATTAGGGAAATGCAAATCAAAACCACAATGAGATACTTACCTAACACATATTAGGATGGCTAATGTCAAAAAACAAATATAACAAGTGTTGGTGAGTATGTGAACAAATTGGAATCCTTGTGCACAGTTGGTGGGAAATGAAATGATGCAGCCCCTATGGAAAACTGTGTGGCAGTTCCTAAAAAGCCATCAAATTACCATATGGTCCAGTTATTCCACGTCTGGGTAAATATCCAGTTCTAAATAACTGTAAGGAGGTCTCAAAAAGGTATTTGTGCACTCATGAGCATAGCAGCATTATTCGTAATAGCCAAAAGGTGGAAACAACCTTAGTGTCCTTCAACAGGTAAATGGATTAACAAAATGTCATATATGCCTACAATAGACTATTATTCAACTTCAAAAAGGAAGAAAATTTTAACACTATATTCATTCTTAGTATTCATTCTATAGTAAAATACTATACAATGAATGGACCTTGAGGACCTTGTGTTAAGTGCAATAAGCCAGTCACAAAGAGAAAAGTACTGTGTGATTCTACTTATATGAGGTATAATAGAATAGTCATATCAATAGAAACAGGATTTATTATAGAAATAGAAATAGGAAGTAGAATGGTGGGCTGCCAAGGGCCAGGGGTGAGAGGGAATGGGTCATATTATTGTTTATTGGCATAGAGTTTCAGTTTTGCAAAATGAGAGTTCTGGAGATTGAATACATAGCAATAACACATTACTGAGCTATAAACTTAAAAAATGGTTAAGGTAGAAATTTTCATGTTATGTATATTTTACCACTATTAAACATCAAAAAAAAAAAAAGAAAAGTAGTTCTACAATAAGGATACACCTTGTAAACATTATGCTAAAAGTGAAAGAAGCCACTCATAAAATAACATCTATTGTATGATTCATTCATATGAAATGTCCAGAATAGGCAAATCTATAGAGATCAAAAGTAGATTTGTTTAGGCCTGGGAGGGTAAGCTGGGAGAAAATGAGCCATCAGTGCTAATGGGAATGGAGTTTCTCTTTGGAGTGGTGAAAGGTTCTGAAACAGATTTTGATAGTGTTTTTGGAGCTCTGTTGTTAAATTAAAAGAATTTGCACTGTACACTTTAAATAAGCGAATTTTGTGACATGTGAATTATATCTCAGTGAAGCTACTACATCAAAAAAATTTTAAGAAAGAAGCTCAGAAAATGAGTGTGCACACAGGAACCATAAAATTATTTCTTTTTTTCCAAGAACATAATTATTTGGCACACTGGAGATAATGTTAGCAAGATTCATGATGCCTTTGTCAGAAGCAAAGGTTTATTCTGCTTTTGCTGAAGGTCTTGGGATGAAGAGGGGCTGATGGGTGGGAGAAGCAGTCATATTTTTCCTGAGAGTATGATTTTATAAATCATCCGTGAAGTGCGTATGGCTTGTAACCCAGAGTCTATTCCTTCAAAGCTGGCGTCCAGCAGGTAATTCTCATCCTTGCCAATGTTCCTCATTCCCTACTACAGTTTCACATTTTCATCTATGGTAATTCCCCTTCAACCCAAGACCTTCTTTTAGTATTTCTTGTAGTATCAGTGTGCTGGTAATAAACGAATTCTCTCAGTTTTTGTTTGTAAGGTCTTTATTTCATTAATTTTCAAAGAATATTTTTACTGAGTATAGAATTCTAGGTTGATTTCTAGCACTTTAAAGACATCATTTTATTGTCTTCTGGTTTCTACAGTTTCTGTTGAAAAGTCAGCCATCAGTTTTATTCTTGCTTCTTTGAAGATAATGTGTCTTTTTTTCCTGTAGCTATTTCTCTGATTCTTTCCAATTTCTCAGTTGTTTGACTGATATGTCTTGGTATGGTTTTCTTTTATTCATCCTGCCTGGGGTTTCCAACATTTTCAAATCTTTAGTTTAAGGTCCTTTCACTAATTTGGGGACATTTTTGCTATTATTTCCTCTGCCTTATATATTACTTCTGCTATAACCTCTCTGTCCTCTCCTTCTAGGAGTTAGATCACATATATATTATGTTTTATGACTGTGTGTCTTACATGTCTCTTATGCTATTCTTTTTTCTCTCTGATTCCATTTATATATTTTCTACTGACCTGTCTTCAATTTCACTTTGTATTTCCAATCTGCCATTAAACCAATGGATTCTTCATTTTGGGTATTGAGTGTTTTACTTTTAGAATGCCCATTAGATTGTTTTATATGTATTGTAATTCTCTGTTGAATTAAACATTTTTCATTGATTTTTTTGTCCAACTTTTTCTCTACTTTTTAAATATGTTAATTACTATATTATTCTTTGATAATTCCAAAATCCTGTTTTTCTGTTAGTCTGCTTTTATTGTTTCTTTTTTAATCTTGATTATTGGTCACAACTTCCTGTTTCTCTGTTGTATGCCTGACAATATATAAAAAAGAATCATTGTGGTTCCATGTAATATTTTTAATCAGAAAGGATCTTTATTTTTTACTATGTAGCGTATAGGACAAAGGGTTGATTACTTCAGTGAAAGCAGGGATTGAGCTGGGCTGCGCCTGGTTGCAGTGTCTGTAAAACTTGGTTCATCTGGTTTATCCCTGTTCTTTGGGTGTGACCCTTCTCAGTTTTGAATTCTCTGTTTCTTCAGTGTTGGATGTTTTGCCATTCAGAGATTTTAGCTTAGTTCTTTCCCTCTGCTGCTCTATGCAGCTTCAGAATCTGACAATATCCTGAAGCAGAGAGCTTGTTTGTTTTAGTCCTCTTCTTAACAGGATTTTGTCTTCAAAGCACTGTTGAGAATGTGGAAGATTTTACTCTGCTTTTCTGGCCAACCTTCCAGACTTTCTACATAATCCACACATTCAGCAAATGACTAGTGAGGAAAGCCACTTATGGCCATATAATGTACCCAAATGACTTTTGTTTTTAATTTTAACTCAATTTTTTTCTGTGCTTTGCTTGAACACATGTAGCTACTTGAAGACAAAGACTACACATCACTCAGGGATCATTGATTTGGAGTTGTAATGAGTATACTTCATGCAGGCATGAGCATCATACTGTGTGACAAGAGGAATGTGAATGGATATTGGGAAATTAAAGGGGTGGACTATTATTGACACTGCCAGCTGTCTAAGTCAAGATCTATTTCCTGTTTCCTCTTAATAAGACTTTAAGTGCATTCAGGGATCCATCTTGCCATGTGAAACCTATGCCTCAGGAAAAGCTGATTCCATCCTCAGCTCCAGGGAGTAGATCTAATTGCCTTAAGTATATCTCATCTCTATTGCCAATGACGTGGTTAAAGAATAGGTGGTTCCATGGTTTGGGATATATGGATCCCTGACATTGCCTTTTCACATGGGAGGTTCATAGCTGAGAAAGTTGGAAAATGACAAAGTTATGAGGTTTTCTAATTTAGTTTCCAAAGTAGTATCAGAAGGTGAATAGTGTTTTTTTTTCTCATACAGCATCATTTATCAAGTTCTTTGAGCTGGTCAGTGACCCTGGTGTTGGTTTCTAACATGTGTCATAATATGTCCCAAGTAGCCTTGTAGGGGCAAAGTGTATTTGTTTATATTTTGACCCAGTTTTTGATCATTCCCATGAAAGTGAATGAGGCTTTACTGTGATGTGAGGTATTAGATCCCTTTGCAACTCATGGTGCCATAAATCAGAGCCCTGTGGTTGACTTGGCCACTCAATTTCATACATGGTAACAAATGAGGCTCTGTCCCCAGAACTGAATGGGATACATAGCTAAAGTCAACCTGGGGAATGATTGCTTTTCTATAGTATTATGTTTTCATTTCCCCTGTAATTCACTTCAACAGGAATTTCTGTGTCTTAAGCCAAGAAATAGTAGCCCATTCACATTTATAAATACTCCTTAATAATTTCATATCTTTAATAACTGGGCCTTAGAGATGTTTTAGTTTTATGCACAAATCGATATTTTCATTCTTTCTTTCAATAAACACTGATTGATCACTTGATAGATCACACACTGTGTTAGGAAATGGGATATGGAGACAAGACCCTCATCTTATCACTTCCAAGAGAAACATTAACATGTGAGCACAAGCAAAAGTGTTTCTGGTTGTCCATTGGAACACTGCTTGTAGTAACAAAAGGGTGGAACAAATCACAGTCCTTCTGTAGGAAAATGTTAACTAAATTTTATTTCATTCATACAATGCAATACTATGTAACAATTAAAATTGATGAAAAAAGTTACATATTATGCCATGAATAAATCTCAAAAGCAAACGCATCACTGTAAATTAAAAAAAATAGGAAGCAAGAGAATACATACAGCCTGATACTACTTTTGTAAACCTTAAAGACTACTGTATGCACTACTGTATCTTTTTTTTATAATTTATTATGGTATCATTAATCTACAATTACATGTGCAATATTATGGTTATTAAACTACCCCCTTCATCAGGTCCCCCCCACCAACCCCATTGCAGTCACTGTCCATCAGCGTAGTGAGATGCTATAGAATCACTACTTGTCTTCTCTGAGTTGTACCGCTCTCCCCGTGCCCAACCCAACATTACATCTGCTAATCGTAATGCCCCTTTTTCCCCCCTTATACCTCCCTTCCCACCCATCTTCCCCAGTCCCTTTCCCTTTGGTAACTATTAGTCTGTTCTTGGGTTCTGTGAGTCTGCTGCTGTTTTCTTCCTTCAGTTTTTTTCTTTGTTCTTATACTCCACATATGAGTGAAATCATTTGATACTTGTCTTTTTCAGCTTAGCTTATTTCACTGAGCATAATACCCTCTAGCTCCATCCATGTTGTTGCAAATGGTAGGATTTGTTTTCTTCTTATGGCTGTATAATATTCCATTGTGTATATGGACCACATCTTCTTTATCTATTCACCTACTGATGGACACTTAGGTTGCTTCCATTTCTTGGCTATTGCAAATAGTGCTGCGATGAACTTAGGGGTGCATCTGTCTTTTTGAAACTGGGCTGCTGCATTCTTAGGGTAAATTCCTAGGAGTGGGATTCCTGGGTCAAATGGTATTTCTATTTTGAGTTTTTTGAGGAACCTCCATACTGCTTTCCACAATGGTTGAACTAATTTGCAGTCCCACCAGCAGTGTAGGAGGGTTCCCTTTTCTCCACATCCTCGCCAACATTTGTTGTTGTTTGTGTTTTGGATGTTGGCCATCCTCACTGGTGTGAGGTGATATCTCATTGTGGTTTTAATCTGCATTTCTCTGATGATTAGCGATGTGGAGCATCTTTTCATGTGCCTGTTGGCCATCTGAATTTCTTCTTTGGAGAAGTGTCTATTCATGTCCTCTGCCCATTTCTTAATTGGATTATTTGCTTTTTGTTTGTTAAGGTGCATGAGTTCTTTATATATTTTGGATGCCAACCCTTTATCAGATACGTCATTTATGAATATATTCTCCCATACTGTAGGATGTCTTTTTGTTCTACTGATGGTGTCCTTTGCTGTACAGAAGCTTTTCAGCTTGATATAGTCCCACTTGTTCATTTTTGCTTTTGTTTCCCTTGCCCGGGGAGATATGTTCATGAAGAAGTCGCTCATGTTTATGTCCAAGAGATTTTTGCCTATGTTTTTTTCTAAGAGTTTTATGGTTTCATGACTTACATTCAGGTCTTTGATCCACCTTGAGTTTACCTTTGTGCATGGGGTTAGACAGTAGTCCAGTTTCATTCTCTTACATATAGCTCTCCAGTTTTGCCAACACAAGCTGCTGAAGAGACTGTCATCTCCCCATTGTACATCCAAGGCTCCTTTATCAAATATTAATTGACAGTATGTGTTTGGGTTAATGTTTGGATTTTCTATTCTGTTCCACTGGTCTGTGGGTCTGTTTCTGTGCCAGTATCAAATTGTCTTGATTACTGTGGCTTTGTAGTAGAGCTTGAAGTCAGGGAGCATAATTCCCCCTGTTTTATTCCTCCTTCTCAGGATTGCTTTGGCTGTTCGGGGTCTTTTGTGGTTCCATATGAATTTTAGAATTATTTGTTCCAGTACATTGAAGAAAGCTGTTGGTAGTTTGATAGGGATTGCATTGAATCTGTAGATTGCTTTAGGTAGTATAGCCATTTTGACAATATTTATTCTTCCTAGCCAAGAGCATGGAATGCATTTCCATTTGTTAGTGTCCTCTTTAATTTCTCATAGGAGTGTCTTGTAGTTTTCAGAGTACAGGTTTTTCACTTCCTTCATTAGGTTTAGTCCTAGGTATTTTTTTCTTTTTTAATGGAATTGTTTTTCTGATTTTTCTTTCTGTTAGTTCATCGTTAGCGTATAGGAAAGCAACAGATTTCTGTGTGTTTATTTTGTATCCTGCAACTTTGCTGAATTCAGATATTAGTTCTAGTAGTTTTGGAGTGGAGTCTTTAGGGTTTTTTATGTACAGTATCATGTCACCTGCAAATAGTGACAATTTGACTTCTTCTTTACCAATCTGGATGCCTCGTATTTCTTTGTTTTGTCTGATTGCTGTGGCTAGGACCTCCAGTACTATGTTGAATAACAGTGGAGAGAGTGGGCATCCCTGTCTTTTTCCCGATCTTAGATGAAAAGCTTTCAGCTTCTCGCTGTTAAGTTTGATATTAGCTGTGGGTTTCTCATATATGCCCTTTATGATGCTGAGGTACTTGCCCTCTATACCCATTTTGTTTAGAGTTTTAATCATGAATGGATGCTGAATTTTGTCAAATGCTTTTTCAGCATCTATGGAGATGATCATGTGGTTTTTGTTCTTCTTTTCGTTGATGTGGTGGATGATGTTGATGGATTTTCGAATGTTGTACCATCCTTGCATCCCTGGGATGAATCCCACTTGATTATGGTGTATGATCCTCTTGATGTATTTTTGAATTCGGTTTGCTAATATTTTGTTGAGTATTTTTGCATCTACGTTCATCAGGGATATTGGTCTGTAATTTTCTTTTTTGGTGAGGTCTTTGCCCGGTTTTGGTATTAGAGTGATGCTGGCTTCATAGAATGAGTTTGGAAGTATTCCCTTCTCTTCTATTTTTTGGAAAACTTTAAGGAGAATCGGTGTTATTTCTTCTCTATATGTCTGGTAGAATGCAGAGGTGAATCCATCAGGCCCGGGGGTTTTGTTCTTGGGTAGTTTTTTGATTACCAATTCAGATTTCGTGCTGGTGATTGGTCTGTTTAGTTTTTCTGTTTCTTGCTTGGTCAGTCTTGGAAGGTTGTATTTTTCTAAGAAGTTGTCCATTTCTTCTAGGTTTTCCAGCTTGCATTACTGTATCTTGATTAGGAATTTATATATTTGAAATAAAAATATAAAAATATGCTTTAAGATGGGCATTTCCTCTTGGAAGGAAAGAATGGAGAAAGTATAGGGGTGAGCCTTGATCTGGGTCAGTATTATTACCTTTTTTAAGAGAAATGGATGAAGCCAATTACATAAAATAATAATACGTGGTTAATTTTGTTGGAGAGTAAATAAGTGTCAGTTATATATATATTTTTGCATTTTAATGTGTGAAATATTTAATAATTAAAACAACATTTAGATCAAAACCAGAAGCATTATCTGTAAGTACCTTACATTTTTGTGGGGAAGCAAAAGAAGCAAACTGATAGTGGTTTGGTAAATGCTGATAACACAAGAGACGGTGGGTACCTAGGAACTGCTCATAGCTCAGTCTGAGGGTTTGGGAACACCTCCTGGATAGGTAATGTCTTATGGGAGTGTAAAAAAGCAATATGCATGTAGGGGAGAGTGGAAAGAATATTCCAGGCAGAGGGCAAAGCCATCTTTGAAAACTCTTGAGTAATGCCTACTATTAAAAATCCAGGGTATGCTTGATATGAAACTCTCTCTAGTCTCTACAACACCAGGTTAAGAAAGTATTATTCCTATTTTAAAAATGAAATAATTGATGTTTAAGTAACTTGCTCAAGATCATATAGCTTGTAAGTGGGTCTTCCACTGAGGTCTGTTTGGCTGTGAAGTTTTCCTTCTTCCACTAGACCAAGACTTTATGTATCCTTCTTCCCTACAGCAGAATTCCACAGAAAAATTACTCATCCACAGTAGTTATAAATTGTATAATATTGAAGTTTGGTATATATTTGTTCTCTTTTACGGAAAGGAAAATCACAAAGAGGAATAGTCTCAGAAGAGGTAACACTGAACCTCATCGAGCACCTAACTTCACCTACCAACTTATAAAAAGTACAGGGATATTTAAATGACACTACCAGTATGCAATCAGCATATTCATAACATGGAAAATGCTATAGGACAATGACCAGAGAAATGTAAACACTGAACGGATATCTGATGATGTGAAAGAGTTTCAGTTACTTTTTTAGCAGTGATAATTATAGTGTAGTTATATTTTTTCCCCCAAAGTGATTATATTTTAGAAATGCCTATGGAAATATTTTTGGATCAAATGATAATATTGTATTAGCCTCAAAATAATTGGAGGAGGTGGATAGCAGGTGAGGGTGTATATAAATAAGATGTGTTTTGGTAATTGTTGAATTGAGTGAAGGATACAGTAAGACTGTTACAACATTCTGCTTTTTTGTGTATATTTAAAATATTTTTTAAGAAAAAGCTAGGAAAATGGGGCAGCAATAGTTATTACCTTATCTAATTTTCCTGCTGATGCTTAAAGCCTCCATGTGTATTGTCAGTTACATAAAAATGTGAATTCATCCATTCTTCCAGTGTATTTTTGTCTTCAGAGTTGTGTTTTTTTTGTAAGTAAATACTTACAGTGGAGAAAGGAAGGTTAATTTTCTTGGCAGTATTGTCTTTGCCTGGGAAATTTATTATATGGCATAAGCTGAAATCTTTCAAGTGTAAAATTAAGTAGCTCTTTTTTTTTTCATTTGCAGGGTATGCTTAAGTATTTCATGATACATTTGGACTTAATTGACCTGAAATAATCAAATAAATGCTGGGATAATTGATTATGAGTTAAGTTGACATAGTCTTAATTTCTAAGTTAATTGTGGAGCTTTTTGGAGGAACAGTTTTAAGAAGTGTAGAAAGTTCTGTCTTAAGTATGAACTAAATGTTAAAAAACCCTTTGTATTAGCATGTTGGCATTATATGGCTTTGTAACCATAATTCGTATTTTACACTTACCAGATGCTGATTGCATGTAGGCCTAATGGAAAAATAATGTAGCTGATTAAGTAAAGGCAGTTATTAAAAGGCAGTAATGTGATGGCTAAGACAAGAGTGCAAGCACCAATAGACCTGGTTGGACCCTGGGCTCATTTACCTTGGGCACATTAACTCATCTTTAAACCTCATGCTCAGGCAGAAAATGGAGGTAGTAATAGTTTCTACCTCTCAGGAATGGTGTGCGTTCCATGTGATAATGCATAACTGACACATAGAATGAATATGCCCTGCAAATACTAGCTCTTATGGTTAATTCCTAGAGTCCCTGTGTATATAGTAAAGATAATACAGGCACCAGGGGCAGTTACACATGGGCACTGTTCTCTGATTAATTATATGGTTGAAAAGCAAGTGACAACTCTGCATGGTGCTGCAGCGTCTCATCTCTGGACAGTGAGAGAGAAACCCACATGCTGACCGTTCTCTAGCACTGAACAGCAGCACCCAGCTTGAATGCCTATCAATCAAAGTAGACTTTTGTTTAAAATGATATTCCACATGTTTCAGAGCAGTAACTTAAAAGTTTGTGTCTGAAAATGATGAAAAGAATGCATTTCAAACATGTATGTGCTCACACATTTTTGGAAGCAGTTAAGACACTTTTAGTAACACATGCTTGCGTTTGTTACCAAGTTTTATTTTTAGTAAAGAAGACTACAGTTTTTTGAGGAGGATACAAAAAAATGTATCTGGGTCTTTGCCTGTAAATGAACATATTGGGAGTACCTCTGTCTGATCACATGTAACATTTGCATTAAATTGTATATAACTTTAAAAGAGTTTGGGGACCTGCTTTTTTTTTTTAAAGATGAAGTTGCAGAGAAGTGGGAAGCTATTGGTTTTCTTGGTGCCCACATTTTTTCCACAATCTCATATAAAAGCATATATCATGATGGTCCATTCCTGTGATGCCTTAAGTCATAAGGCTAATAGCCTTCCTGTGTTGTTGGGGTCTTTTCTTGGGAATTCTCAAGCAAAGGTGCCCTGGAGCCTTTCTGCTTCTCAATGTTTACAACAGGTGGCATATGACAGGTGGCAAATAATAAAAATGTTTAGAATGTCCTATAATGCAACTTTTATAATTTGTGGCCTATATATGTTTGAATCATTTTAATATCTGGTTGACTTCTCATAAGACGAGCATTTTATACCTGTGTGAGCAAAAATGTATGTACCACAATTTGCTCATTTAAGGAAAGAAAAATTAAAGTAGGAATAGGTTGATGTCCTTGGCAAGGAAGCCAACCTTCCAGTTAAGGAATCTCTTTGAATTAAGTTTTAGTTCTGAATCCTACATGTTGATTCATTGGGCACTTTACACCTTTACCTATTGAGTTGCTAGAGAAAGTGTTGGTTTTATTATTCGAAGTTTTGGATATGACACATAAACACATGGGAATAACTAACCAGTTATTGCCAATTATTATCTTTTACTTTTCTAAATTGTTTCATGCTGCTGTCAAAGTCTCATGATATGGGTAATTGAAGGGTCATGATATCATGTTTGAGTGAAACAGGTATTTAAAAAAAAGCTGTGACTTTGGGAATCATAGTTAAAGAAAAACATGATTCATGAATTTTCTAATTGTTTCTCACATATTTGAGGCATCACATGTTGGAACAACCTCCCTCATTTAGTTTTTCTTCTGAAAGTTCCTCTTTAAACAGTGATTCTGTGTCCTTATCTGCCACTGCTCTGAACCAAATGAAAAGTCTACAGCTGAGAAATTGAACAGAGTCTCCCATGGGAAAGCAGGAAGCAGAGCTAAGACCCATCTCTAGGGGGTGGTGCTTACCAGCCAGGGAGCTTCCTTCCTCCATGCAAGCCTTGTGCACCTGGACTGCAGAGGACTCAGGCATACTGGGGGATGGCTCTGGGTTCCAGGGCCTACTGAAAGGTGGAGATGCTTTGCTGACAGATTTGGACTTTTTCTGAAAGAATAAATATCATCATAGGCATGATTAACTATTATGTAATTTTGTTGCTAAGTGTTGTGGGAAGGAAAGAGATAAGGAAAGTGGAAGAGAATTAGCTTAAACAACTAGGGGAATGAATTTTCACATCTTTTGCTATCCCAGCCTTAAACTCTAGCTTTTCCTTTAAGTCCTCATCTGTCTTGCTGGGGTCAAAGTATTTTTCACTTTATGTGAAAAAATGCTTCCCAGGGGAAGTACTCTGACTCTGGTTGTGAGATTGTTCTTTGAGGCCCTAAAGAGCCATGCCTAAATGCCTAAGTCACATTTTCAGAGGAAATAGGCTGGTTTTTGAGCCCATCTTGAATGACGTCATGGAGGGAAAATCTCAAGTTGCATTTTTAAAAAGGGAAAGCCTGTGGTTTGGTTAAGGGAATGAATTATATATTCTAGATCCATGTGTACTGACTTGTTTTAAGAGAAAAGAAGATACGTAGGGAAAGGAACAGCAAAGAAGATTACATGGTGTATTGCCCACTTGCAGACAACAGAATTCAATCTATTTAGTTTAAGCAGAAAGGGATTTATTATAGGACATTATGTGGTTAACAAATTTCACTGGAAAGACTGAAGAAACAGATTCCAGATTGGTTTTTAAAAAGCATTCCCAAAACCAGCCTGCTAAAGAACTAAAACAATTTCTTGTCCCTGTCCTCTAATTCAGCTGACATCAACCATGTTGGAAAATGGTGGCCAAAGCTGCTAGCTCTAGAGCCGTATCACCTGCCATGATCAGAAAATTACCCTGACAGGTAGTTGACACAATCAGGAAACTTCCACAAGTAGAACGCTGCTGTTAGTGCTGCTGGCTCCAAAACTATGCTGGGCGTTGTGCAACCCGCATCAGAAAAATAGGTACTCTTGACAGTGCTTTTTAATATCCCACAAAGCCGATAGATAGGATTAAAGATGGTGGTGTGAGAGGTGAGACAGAGGCTTCCTCCTAAAACTACATATAATATGAAAATATAACTAATACAATTACTTTTGAAAGAGCAACAGGAAAGAGGACTGCAACAAACTGCATACACCTGGAGACAAGAGCAGCCCTCACGGAAAAGGGTAACTTACTAAAGCTGTGGTCCTGTGGGATCCAAGCCCTTCCCCCACCCCAGCTCACCCCATAGTGGGAGGAACAGGAACGGAGCAGGGAGGGAGTGGAGATGTGGGACTGCTAAATACCTAACTGGAGATCTGCTCTGGCAGCACAGACCTACATTTCACAGTGCTTGCATGATACTCTTGTAATTAGGGGGTTGGAAAGCTAAGACAGGCAGAATTCCTGGAGAGACTAAGAATCCAGCCGCTTGTGGAAAGCAGGGATCCATACCCAGCTGCTCGGGGCACAAAAGAAAGGCAGGCAGTCTGAGAGACTTCCTAACAAGGAAGCCCTTAGCAAGAGGGCTGCTAAAGGGGCAAGGACTGCACAGAGCTTACTGCTCAGGAAAGAGGACAGGTAGACAAAATTGTCCAGGTGCACTGTGCCCAGCAGATTGGGAGCTTTCACGATCTTCAGGTGCTCCAGCTCCCTGGCTACCTGTACAGCTCCAAGAACCCCTTCCGTGACAGGCTGACTACTGGGACTTTCTCGTGGCCACCCCCACTGGGCTTGCAAACCAGGAAACCCTCCCTGGCCTTAGGCCAGCCAGAGGGAAGATCTGTCTACAGCAACTAAAAACGCAAAGCACAGAGGCTTATTTATACCTGTGTGCTTGGACCACTGGTTCAGGCAGTGGAGACAGGCATAGCAGCCAGGAACTAGGAAACAGCTCTTTCCTCCCCTAAGGAACCAATACCACTCCCCTGCTACCCCCAACATTGCTTCAGGGACTGAGCAGCACCAGGGAGTAGAGCTGCTGGGCACTAGAGGGCGCCATACACAAATATGAAACACCAAAGGAACCTGGTTCAGAGTAAAATTATGAATACAACTCCTGAGAAAGATCTAAATGATATTGACCTCATGACTCTCCCTGAAAGGGAGTTCAAAATAAAAATCATTAACATGCTCATGGAGGTACAGAAAGATATTCAAGAACTCAGGAATGAATTAGGGTCGGAGATCCAATCATTGAAGAGCACAATGGATGGTATTAAAAGCAGAATGGATACGGGGGAGGAGACGTTAAATGAAATAGAAACTAGAGAAGAGTAATACAAAGAAGCTGAGGCACAGAGAGAAAAAGGATCTCTAAGAATGAAAGAATATTGAAAGAACAGAGTGACCAATCCAAAAGGAACAATATTCACATTATAGGGGTACCAGAAGAAGAAGAGAGAGAAAAAGGGATAGAAAGTGTCTTTGAGGAGGTGATTGCTGAAAATTTCCCCAAACTTGGGAAGGAGATAGTCTCTCAGGCCATGGAGGTGCACAGATCTCCCAACACAAGGGATGCAAGGAAGACAACATCAAGACATATAGTAATTAAAATGGCAAAGATCAAGGATAAGGACAGAATATTAAAAGCAGCCAGAGAGAAAAATAAGATCACATACAAAGGAAAGCCCATCAGGCTATCATCAGACTTCTCAGCAGAAACCTTACAGGCCAGAAGGGAGTGGCATGATGTAATTAATGCAAAGAAGCTGAAGGGCCTTGAACCAAGATTACTTTATCTGGCAAGATTATCATTCATTTAAATTTGCAGAAGGGATTAAACAATTCCCAGATAAGCAAAAGCTGAGAGAATTTACCTCCCACAAACCATCTCTACAGTGTAGTTTGGAGGGACTGCTGTAGATGGAAGTGTTCCTATGGTTTAATAGCTGTCACCAGAGGTAATAAAACTACAGTAAAGAATGTAGAACAGCTAATTACTAAGCAAATGCAAAATTAAATTAACTATCCCCAAAGTCAATCAAGAGATAGACAAACAGTACAGAATATGATACGTAATATATAATGAATGGAGGAGGAAGAAAAAACAGGAGAAAAAACAAACAAACAAAAAAGAACCTATAGATTGTGTTTGTAATAGCATATTAAGTGAGTTAAATTAGACTCTTAGATAGTAAGGAAGTTAACTTTGAACCTTTGGTAACCACGAATCTGAAGCCTGCAATGCCAATAAGTACATACCTATCCATAATAACCCTAAATGTAAATGGACGAATGCACCAATCAAAAGACATAGAGTCACTGAATGGACCAAAAAACAAGACCCATCTATATGCTGCCTTCAAAAGACTCAGTTTAAAACCCAAAGACATACAGAAACTAAAAGTGAAGGGATGGAAAAAGACATTTCATGCAACTAATAGGGAGAAAAAATCAGGAATTGCAGTACTTATATCAGACAAAATAGACTTCAAAACAAAGAAAGTAATAAGAGACAAAGAAGGAGATTATGTAATGATAAAAGGGTCAATCCAACAAGAAGATATACCCATTATAAATATCTATGCACCCAACAGAGGAGCTCCTACGTATGTGAAACAAATACTAACAGAATTAAAGGGGGAAATAGAATGCAATGCATTCATTCTAGGAGACTTCAACATACCACTCACTCTGAAGGACAGATCAACCAGACAGAAAATAAGTAAGGAAACAGAGGCACTGAACAACACATTAGAACAGATGGACCTAACAGATATCTACAGAACTCTACACCCAAAAGCAGCAGAATACACATTCTTCTCAAGTGCACATGGAACATTTTCAAAAATAAATCATATACTAGGCCACAAAAAGAGCCTTGGTAAATTCAAAAAATTGAAATTGTACCAACCAGCTTCACAGACAACAAAGGAATGAAACTAGAAGTGAATTACACAAAGAAAATGAAAAATCCCACAAACACATGGAGGCTTAATAACGTGCTCCTAAATAATCAATGGATCAATGACCAAATAAAAACAGAGATCAAGCAATATATGGAGATAAATGACAACAATAATTCAACACTGCAAAATCTGTGGGACACAGCGAAGGCTGTGCTAAGAGGAAAATATATTGCAATACAGGCCTACCTCAGGAAAGAAGAACAATCCCATATGAGCAGTCTAAACTCACAATTAATGAAACTAGAAAAAGAACAAATGAGACCCAAAATCAGTAGAAGGAGGGACATAATAAAGATTAGAGCAGAAATAAATAAAATCGAGAAGAATAAAACAATAGAAAGGATCAATGAAAGCAAGAGCTGGTTCTTTGAGAAAATAAACAAAATAGATAAACCCCTAGCCAGACTTATCAAGAAAAAAAGAGAGTCTACTCACATAAACAGAATCAGAAATGAGAAAGGAAAAATCACTATGGACAGCACAGAAATACAAAGAACTATTAGAGAATACTATGAAAAATTATATGCTAACAAACTGGACAACCTAGAAGAAATGGACAACTTTCCTGAAAAATACAACCTTCCAAGGCTGACCCAGAAAGAAACAGAAAATCTCAGCAGACCAATTACGAGCAACGAAACTGACCTGGTAATCAAAAACCTACTTAAGAACAGAGTACCTGGACAAGATGTCTTCACCACTGAGTTTTATCAAACATTTACTGAAGACCTAATACCCATCCTCCTTAAAATTTTCCAAGGAGTAGAAGAAGAGGGAATACTTCCAAACTCATTCTTTGAGGCCAGCATCACTCTAATACCAAAACCGGGCAACGACACCACAAAAAAAGAAAACTATAGACCAATATCCCTGATGAACATAGACACAAAAATACTCAACAAAATATTAGCAAACCGAATTCAAAAATACATTAAAAGGATCATCCATCATGATCAAGTAGTATTTATTCCAGGGATGCAAGGATGGTTCAACATTTGAAAATCCATCAATATCATCCACCACATCAACAAAAAGAAGAACAAAAACCACATCATCACCTCCATAGATGCTGAAAAAGTATTTGACAAAATTCAACATCCATTCATGATAAAAACTCTCAACAAAATGGGTATAGAGGGCAAGTACCTCAACATAATAAAGGCCATATATGACAAACCCACAGCCAACATTATACTTAACAGTGAGAAGCTGAAAGTCTTTCCTTTAAGATTGGGAACAAGACAAGGATGCCCACTCTCCCCACTTCTATTCAACATAGTACTGGAGGTCCTAGCCACAGCAAACAGACAATACAAAGAAATAAAAGGAATCAAGATTGTCAGGGAAGAAGTTAAACTGTCCCTGTTTGCAGATGACATGATATTATACATAAAAAACCCTAAAGAATCCACTCCAAAACTGCTAGATCTAATATCTGAATTCAGCAAAGTCGCAGGATACAAAATTAATACACAGAAATTTGTTGCATTCCTATACACTAACAATGAACTAGCAGAAAGAGAAATCAGGAAAACAATTCCATTCCCAATTGCATCAAAAAGAATAAAATACCTAGGAATAAACCTAACCAAGGAAGTGAAAGACCTATACTCTGAAAACTACAAGACACTCATGAGAGAAATTAAAGAAGATACCAATAAATAGAAACACATGCCGTGCTCATGAATAGGAAGAATTAATATTGTCAAAATGGCCATCCTGCCTAAAGCAATCTACAGATTCAGTGCAATTCCTATCAAAATACCAACAGCATTCTTCAACGAACTAGAGAAAATCATTCTAAAATTCATATGGAATCACAAAAGACCCCGAATAGCCAAAGGAATCCTGAGAAGGAAGAATAAAGCTGGGGGGATTCTGATCCCCAACTTCAAGCTTTACTACAAAGCCACAGTACTCAAGAAAATTTGATACTGGCACAAGAACAGACCCGTAGACCAAAGGAAGAGACTAGAGAGCCCTCATATAAACCCAAGCATATATGGTCAATTAATATATGATAAAGGAGCCATGGACATACAATGGGGAAATGACAGCCTCTTCAACAGCTGGTGTTGGCAAAACTGGATAGCTACATGCAAGAGAATGAAACTGGATTATTATTGTTTAACCCCATACACAAAAGTAAACTCGAAATGGATCAAAGACCTGAATGTAAGTCATGAAACCATAAACCTCTTAGAAGACAACCTAGGCAAAAATCTCCTGAATATAAGCATGAGCGTCTTCTTCCTGAACGCATCTCCTTGAGCAAGGGAAACAAAAGCAAAAATGAACTCATGGAACTACATGAAACTAAAAAGCTTTTGTATGGCAAAGGACACCATCAATAGAACAAAGAGGCATCCTACAGTATGGGAGAATATATTTGTAAATGACATACCCGACAAGGGGTTAACATCCAAAATATATAAAGAACTTACACACCTCAACACTCAAAAAGCAAATAACCCAATTAAAATATAGGCAGAGGATATGAAGAGACAGTTCTGCAAAGAAGAAATTCAGATGGCCAGCAGACACATGAAAAGATGCTCCACATCACTAATCATCAGGGAAATGCAAAATAAAACCAGAAGGAGATATCACCTCACACCAGTAAGGATGGCCAGCGTTGAAAAGACTAAGAACAACAAATGCTGGCGAGGATGCGTAGAAAGGGGAACCCTCCTACACTGCTGGTGGGAATGTAAGCTAGTTCAACCATTGTGGAAAGTAATATGGAGGTTCCTCAAGAAACTAAAAATAGAAATATCATTTGACCGGGGAATCTCACTCCTTGGAATTTACCCAAAGAATACAACTTCTCAGATTCAAAAAGACATATGCATCCCTATGTTTATTGCAGCACTTTTTACAATAGCCAAGATATGGAAGCAACCTAAGTGTCCATCAGTAGATGAATGGATAAAGAAGTAGTACATATACACAATGGAATACTATTCAGCCATAAGAAGGAAACAAATTCTCCCTTTTGCAACAACATGGATGGAGCTGGAGGATATTATGCTCAGTGAAATAAGCCAGGCGGAGAAAGACAAGTGCCACATGATTTCACTCATCTGTGGGGTATAACAATGAAGCAAAATTGAAAGAACAAAATAGTAGCAGACTCAGAGACTCCAAGAAGGAGCTAGTGGTTACCAAAGGGGAGGGGTGTGGGGGGGTGGGTGGGGTGGGTCGGAGAAGGGGATTGTGGGGTATTATGTTTAGTACACATGGTATGGGGGTTCCCGGGGAAAACAGTGTAGCACAGAGAAGGCAAACAGTGAATCTGTGGCATCTTACTACACTGATGGGCAGTGACTGAATTGAGGTATGAGTGGGGACTTGATAATATGGGTAAATGTAGTCACCACATGGTTTTTTCATGTGAAACCTTCATAAGAATGTATATCAATAACACCTTAATTAAAAAAATTAAATGATAAAAAAAAAATATCCCACAAAGGCAATAAGGAGACCCTGCTTTTATGGAAAAACTAGATGACTTTATGATGGTGCTTGTCAGCAGAAAGTTTAGGAATTCCCTCCTACTCTTGCATTAATGTTTCTAAATAGTAGAAACCAAGTTGCTATATAACTCAAGATGCAAGAGAATTGAGAAAATGCAGTCAAAACTCTCTAGTATTCTTGCTTCTGAAATACACAAAAACACACTAGAAGGATGTTAGCATGGATGCTACTTGGCTGAATCCCCATTGCCCATCACAGCCCTCCCTTTTGGTTATTCAATTCTCATATACTCTCATTTTCCTATATTTGAACTTTTAAACATCAATAATTCCCCTTGCAATTAAGATAGAACTTCTTTTGAGTTCCAGTCCAAGATGGCAACATAGGAGGCCCCTGAATTGCCCTACTTCCAAGGACACTCCTAAAGTACACAAGGAACACTTACCTATGAAAGAAATACAGAAACTGTTTAAGTGATTCCCACACATCAGGTGAATGAGAATATACCTACATTGAAATGGGTTGGAAAGGCTGAGACACACTCTCACCAGAAACTGCACCCCTGGCACAGTGCTGTACAATTGAGAGGGAACTCCCAACCCCCACCTTCTCCCTGAGGAGTGTAAGGTGTGGACCCAACATATAGCACCCCAACCTTGAAACTTCCCACCTTAGGGATGGGTAACCTAAACACCAGCTGTGAGAGCCAATGGGGCTTGCTTCTACAAGCCCCATAAGACTATAGCAAATAGGGGAATACATCTTAACAGGCTCTAGAGGACATGACACAGCTATTACCCCAAGGCTCAGTGCAGAAGAGGCAGACAAGGTGCTCTCACCTCCCAGTCTTTCCCTGAAAAAGGTCTATTTGCATACATTAAGAGTTGCTACCTGAGGACTAGGCCTCTAATTTAGCACACATCTGGGGAATGACTGCCATCTTCCCAAGAGACCAGGGAAGCCATAGAATGCCTCCTCAACCTTCTCCTAAATCACTCTAAGTCATCACTATCTTACCAGAAGGAGTTTATACACGTTTGTACACCAGTTTTAGTGATTGCTGCCCACGGGTCAGGTCCTTGGATTGCCTAGCTCTAATAGCAGATGGGACTGGCATTCATGAGTTCCACGGAACTGCAGCAAACAAAAGTATTTATTAACTGGCTGCCTTCCCAGCCTCAGAGCACAGAGAGCAAACAGAAACATCCATCTTCCATTCTTTCCCTGAAAGGGATCTATTTGCATATTTACAAGCTGCTACCTGAGGGTCAAGCTTCTAACTGAGTATACATCTGGGGAATGACTGAGAACTTTCCCATAGATATGGGAAGCCTGTGGACACCTCCACTGCCCTCTCCTCTAGCTCACTCCAAGTTATAATTATCTCCCTAAAAGGAGCTTGTAAACACATCTGGCATCCTAGCTTTTGCAGCTGCTGCCCAAGGGATGGGCTCCTGCATTGCTTGCCTCTGATAGCCAGTAGGGCTTGTATTCATGAGTTCCACAAGACTATAAAAAAAACGAGGAAGCAGTTCTTAGTGGGCACAGGAGTTCCAGTACTCATAGATATATACCCAGGCCAATAACAGAAGGAGCAGGCAAAATGCCCACTTCCAAGTTTCTCCCTGAAAAGGGCCTAACTACATACTTCTGTCTGAGGGTACACCTTCTAATCAACTTTCATCTCGTTGCTGACTGCGATCCTCCCCTTTGGGACACTGACAGGTCTTGGCATGTCCTCAACTACTGGGAGACACCAAGAATAAAGAAGGCAGCTTGGATCATAAGAAGGTTTGAGAGACAGCCAAGACTTAGACTGAGCTGACTGATGAGATTTATCTCTTACCTGATACTAGGAGAGTTGTCAAGGCTAAGAGATATGGCTATTTTATCAAATGTGCAAAAACCAAAACAGAGTCAAGAAAAGTGAAGAAACAGAAGAATATGAGAATATGTCCCAAACAAAAAACAATATAAAATTCTAGAAAAATACCTTAGTGAAATAAGCATAGTGATTTCCCTGATAAAGTGTTCAAAATAACAGTCATGAAGATACTAACATCAAAAGAGCAATGCATAAACAATGTGAGAGTTTCAACAAAGAAACAGAAAATATTTTAAAAGTACCACACAGAAAAGACAGAGCTGAATATGATAACTGAGATGAAAAATTTAATAGAAGGGTTCAATAACATACCAGGTCAAGTAGAAGAAATGATCAGTGAACTTGATGACTTCCCACTGGGCAGTGGGATTAATCCATTCAGAGGAGTAAAAAGAAAAACAGTGAACTTAAGAGCCCTATGGGATATTAAACAGTACAATATACTCATTATGGAAATCCCAAAAGGAGAGTAGAGAGAGATGGCAGAAAACTTCTTCCAAAAACTAATGGCTGAAAACTTCTCTACCCTGGAGAAAGAATCACACTTCCAGATACAGGAAGCCCATAAGGTTCCAAACATGATGAATCCAAAGAACCATACAGAGACACATTATAATTATCAAAAATTTTTATAAAGAGAGACTCTTAGAAACAATGAGAGAAAAGCAATTTGTTACATGCAAGGGAAACTCCATAAGATGCTAAGCAGGTTTTGCATAGAAACTTTGCAGGCCAGAAGGGAGTGGCATGATATACTCAAAGTGCTGAAAGAAAAAACTGCCAATAAATAACTCTACTTGACAAAGTTGAACTTTAGTCAACTGAAGTCAACTGAAAAAGTGATAAAGAGTTTTTCAGACAACTGAAAGCTGAAGGGCCTCTTCACTAGCATCGTGGCCTTACAAGGAGTATTAAAGGCCATTTTTCAAGCTGAAATTAAAAGACGCTTATTTGAAACAGGAAACCATGTCAAAGTATAAAACTCACTGGCAAAAAATATATACTTAAATTCAGAATATTCTAGTGTAGTAATGGTGTGGGTAAATCACTTATAATTCTAGCACAAAGGCTAAAGATATAAGCTAAAAAATAACTCTAACTACAATAATTTGTTAATGGATATACAATGTAAAAGATGTAAATTGTGACATCAAAAACAAAATGGGGAGGGTGTAAAATGTAGAGATTTTTTATGTGTTCAAAATTAAATTGTTAGCAGCTTAAATAGACTGTTATAAATGTTTTATGCAAGCCCCATAGTAACCACACACAAAAAACATAAAGTAGAAACACAAAAGATAAAGAAATGAAGCATATGAATTTAAAAAATCATCAAATCACAAGGAAAGCAAACAAGAGAGAAGAATCACAGAACCACCAGAAAACAATTAAAAAATGGCAATAGTAAGTTCATACCTATCAATAATTACTTTAAATATATATGGGCTAAATTTTCCAATCAAAAGATATAGAGTGACTGAATGGTTAAAAAAACAAGACCTAACTATATGCTGCCTAGAAGAGAGTCACTTCAGCTCTAAGGACTCAATAAAATTGAAAGTGAAGGGATGGAAAAAGGTATTACATTCAAATAGAGACCAAAAGAAGCAGGAGCAGCTACAGTTATATCAGACAAAATAGACTTAAGCCAAAGACTGCAATGAGAGACAAAGAAAGTTGTTATATAATAATAAAGGGGTGAATTAATCAAGATGATTTATCATTTCTGTTTATGCACCCAATATAGTAACACCTAAATATATAAAGTAAGTTTAATGGCCATAAAGGGAAGAATAGAGAGCAATATAATAACAGTAAGGGATTTCAGTATCCCACTTGCAAGAATGCATAGATCATCCAGACAGAAAATCAATAAGATAATACTGGAGTTAAATAACATTTTTTTAAACTATAAATATTTTTATTAGTTTGTTTCTAAAACCTAAGCTAAGCTAACCCTGTTTTTTTTTAATTTTGGTATTGTTAATATACAATTACATGAGCAACATTGTGGTTACTAGATTCGTCCCATTATCAACTCCCCACCACATACCCATTACAGTCACTGTCCATCAGCATAGTAAGATGCTAAAGAATCACTACTTGAAATGACATTTTCTATCAGATGGGCTTAACAGACATTCACAAAACATTCCATTCAGTGGCAGGAGAATACATATTCTTCTCAATGCATATGGAACATTCTCCAGGATAAATCATATTTTAGGCCACAAAACAAGTCTTAATAAATTTAAGAAGATTAAAATCATATCAAGCACCTTTTCTGATCACAGTGGTTTGAAACTAGAAATCAATTACAAGAAGAAAGCTGGAAATTTCATAATACATGAAGATTAAACAACATGCTTCGGGACAACCCCCAAAGAAGAAATCAAAGATAAAGAAAAAATAATCTTGAAAAAAATGAAAATGGAAACACAACATACAAAAACTTATAGAAGGCAGCCGAGGCAGTTCTAAAAGGGAAATTTTTATAGATAAATGTCTACATTAAGAAAAAAAGAAAGATCTCAAATAAACAACCTAACTTTATACCTCAGGGAATTAAGTAAAGAAGAAACTAAGCCTAAAATTAGCAGAAGGAGGGAAATAACAAAGATCTGAGCAAAAATAAAAGAAATAGAGACTAAAAAGACAATTGAAAAGATCAATGAAACTAAGAGCTGGTTTTTTAAAAAGGCAAATAAAAGATACATCCCTTTAGCTAGACTTATCAAGAAAAACAGAGAAAGGACTCAAACAAAATTGGAAATGAAAGAGGAAACATTACAATTGATAACACACAAAGTTCATGAGAGACTACTATAAACAATTATATACCAACAAGTTGTACAATATAGAAGAAATTGATAAATTCCTAGAATCATAAAGCAACCAAGACTGAATCAGGAAAAATAAAAAATATGAACAGATTTGTTAGAGTAATGAGACTGAACAATTAACCAAAAACTTCCCAATAAAGAAAATTCCAGGAGCAGGTGGCTTCACTGGTGAATTTTACCAAACATTTAAAGCATTCATACCAATTCCTCCCAAATGTTTTCAAAAAATAGACACTGAGGGAAAACTTCCAAAATCATTTTATGAGGCCAGTATTACCCTGCTACCAAAAATAAACAAGGATACTACAAGAAAAGAAAACTATAGGCCAATATCCCTATAAATTGAAAAACCCTCAACAAAATATTGGCAAACCAAATTCAGCAACACATTAAAAGCATCATACACTACGATCAAGTGAGATTTACTCCATGGATGCAAGAATGGCTCAATATCTGCAAATCAATCAATGTGCTATACAACATTAACAAAAGGAAGGATAAAAATAATCATATTTTCTCAATAGATTCAGAAAAAGTATTTGCTAAAATTCAACATTCTTAATGATGAAAATGCTTAACAAACTGGGCATAGATTGAATGTGCCTCAACATAATAAAGGTCATACATGACAAGCCAGTAGATAACACATACTTAATGATAAAAAGGTTTTCCTCTAAGATCAGGAAGAAGACTCTCACCACTTTTATTAAATGTAGTATTGGAAGTCCTAGCCAAGAAAAGTAGTTAGTCATGAAAAAGGAATGAAAGATGTCCAAATCAGGAAGGAAGTAAATGTTCTCTGTTTGCAGATAACATGATATATTACATATTAGAAAGCCCTAAATACTCCATCAAAAAAACCTTTAAAAGTAGTAAATTAATTTTGTAAAATTGCAGGATACAAAATCAATATATAAAATCAGTTGCATTTCTATACATTAAGGACAAACTGTAAGAAAGGAAAATAATAAAATGATCTTATTAACAATAGCATCAAAAAGAATAAAATACTTAGAAGTGAATTTAACCATGTGATGAAATATTAGTACACTCAGAACTATAAGAAGACATTGGGGAAAGAAACAGAAGAAGACAAAAATAAATGGAAATATATCCAATGTTCATGGATTGAAAGAATTAATATTGTTAAAATAACCAAAATATTCAAAGCAATCTACAGATTCATTTCACTCCCTGTAAAAATTCCAATAGCATTTTCCACAAGAACAGAACAATCTTCAAATCTATATGGAGCCACAAAGGGCCCTGAATAGCCAAAACAATCTTAAGAAAGAGGAACAAAGCTTCATACTTTCTAATGCATCATACTTTCTGATTTCAAACCATAATACAAAGTTATACTAATTAAAACTTTGTGGTATTGGTATAAAAATTGATATATAGATCAGTTGAACAGAATAGAGAGACCAACAATAAACCCATCCATATTTGGTCAATTAATTTATGGCAAAGTACAGAGAATATGCAATGAAGAAAGGATAATCTCTACAGTAAACGGTTTGGGGAAAACTGGACAGCCACATGCAAAAGAATGAACTACATCTTTATCTTATACAATACACAAAAATAAACTCAAACTGGATTATAGATTTGAACATAAGACCTCAAGCCATAAGACTCTTAGGAGAAAACATAATGAATAATTAAGCTCCTTGACATCAATCTTGAGAATGATTTTTTGGATTTTACACCAAGAGCAAAGGCAACAAAAGCAAAAGCAAAAGCAAAAGCAAGTGGGACCACATCAAACTAAAAAGCTTCTGCACAGCAAAAGAAACCATCAACAAAATGAAAAGGCATCAACAAAATGAAATGAAAACCTATGGAATGGAAGAAAATATTTGCAAATCCTGTCTGATGAGGAGTTAATATCCAAAATATATAAAGAACTAATACAATTCAATAGCACACACAAAAAAACTAAGCAATCTGATTAAAACATGGGCAGAGGAACTGAAGAGCCATTTTTCCAAAGAAGACATACAAGTGGACCAACAGGTACATGAAAAGGTTTCAACATCACTAATGGCCAGGAAAATGCAAATCCTAACAAAAGTGAAATATCACCTCATACCTGCTCCTAGCCACCACCAAAAAGACAGATAACAAGGGATGATGAAGACTTAGAGAAAAGGGAATGCTTGTGCACTGTTGGTGCTACCACTAAGAAAAACTGTAGGAGATGCCTCAAAAAATTAAAAATAGAAGTACCATATGATCCAGTAATCCTACTTCTGAGTACATATCCAAAACAAATGAAAACAGGATCTTGAAGAGACATATGTACTCCATATTCATTGCAGTATTATTCACAAGAGAGAAGATATAGAAACAGCGTATGAGCCCATCAGCAAATGAATGGATAAAGATGATGTGGTAATATATACACACAATAGAATATTATTTGGTCATGAGAAAGTAGAATATCCTGCTGTTTGTGACAACATATATAGGTCTTGAGGGCATTATGCTAAGTGAAGTAAGTCTGACAGAGAAAGACAAATATTATATGATCTCATTATGTATGGATCTCAAAGAAACAAAGACAGGAACGGTGCTTACCAGGGGCTGGGGGTGAGAGAAACGGACAGATGTTGGTCAAAGAGTACAGACTTCCAGTTAGAAGATGAGTAAGTTCTGGAGACTTAATGTACAGAACTGTGATTGTGGTTAATAGTACTGCATTGTATACTGAAAGTGGCTGAGTAGACCCTGACCATTCTTACCACAAAAAAAATGCTAATCATGAGATGTGATGCAGGTGTTAGCTAATACTATGGTGATAATAATTTTGTAATATATATATGTATATCAAATCTACAAGGTGTGCAACATAAACTTACATAATGTTATATGTCAGTTATATGTCAATAAAGCTGGATAATAGTACAACTCCTTTTTTTCCAAAAGGGTAGACCTACATTCCATCAGCCACTGTTATGCTTTTCACATGGAAGTTTTCTATTGTATGTTCTATTTTAGTTCAGTCATAATCCTTTTATTTTAATTTTATTTTGGTTATTTAGCGGGACTGTGCTTCCACTCCCTCCCCGCTCTGAATCTTTTCCTCCCGCCAGCGAGCTGGGTCCCGCCAGGTCGCGGCTGTGTATCTTACCTGCTTCATGAGGCGCTGAGTTCTTGCAGGTGTAGCTGTAACCTGGCTGTTGTACTGTATCTTCTGGTCTGTCTTTTAGGAATAGTTGTATTTGTTGTATTTTCACAAATATGTATGGTTTTGGGAAGAGATTTCCGCCACCCTGCTCATGCCACCATCTTCCCAGAAGTCCTCATAATCCTATTTTGAAATATAATTTATAGGCCAAATTATAAAGTCTCATCTTATATGAAACACGTCCTATATAAAATATTAAGAGGAAGGAAGAAGAAAATAAATGATATATAATAGAGAAAAGAAGAAAAAGTTACAACTCTTTTTTTTTCAAATGTTTGGGTTTGAATTTAGACACTTAAAACATCCTTTCTTTATCCTGATTATGTTTTCTTTCCCTTCACCCAGCACCTATGCTAGTTAAAACTTTTTATCTTGTAGGGTGATCTAAGTCTCTATTTCTGAAAGACCCTATTTCAGGGTGGTCTTCCTTGTACTGAGATGCTGTAGTCTTCCTCTAACTTCCATGACTGGAGAGACAGCCTCAGCTCTGATCTTCCTTGGACTACTTAGGCACCGTCAGTATCTTGATCTACCTCAGGCACTTCAAGGGCTATTAGACTGGTTATAGGACCAAGTGGTAGAGCTTCTTGCTCATGTCCTGAGTAATTTGCCCTGGCTTCCTCTCAAAGCCGACAGTCAAAAGAGTTTAGTGGGTTATTCAGAAATTGGGTCAGAGCTGTACACTCACATGCAGTAAATTTTAATCCCCATATGCCAAGTCCCATCAGGTAGGTGTGCAAGGTGGAGCCACTTGCCTTTTGTTTTGCTGAGAAATATTCCATCACTCCCCAGATCAGTGGACACAGTAATTCTGCTAAGGAAGCAGGTCATTGAATTCTTGTGGGATAACATTCCAGTCTCTGCCACACATCTAAGCATCCAGTGTACTTGTTTCTGTTCATTAGGTCAACAAGAATGAGAGCATCAATGTAGTGGACCAGCATGGTGTCCTCTGGGATGGTGAAGTGAACGCTGTCCCCTACAGATGAAATCAGGAGAGAATAGGGAAGCCTGGCACAGGGTCCAACTGTGATGCTATATTAAATGTCTAGCAGGTAAAAGACTATTTCTTCTGGATCCTCTATTAGGAAACAGAAAAAAAGCATTTCCCAAATTGACAGCTGCATATTGGGTAGCAGCACATTTGTTGACTTGTTCTAGTAACAAAAGCGCATCTAGAACAACATCTACGATTGGAGCCATCACTGTCATTCTCCTACAACTCTATTCTTCATTGACCAAGCAGGGAAGTTAAGTGGGAATTGTGGGAATTGTCATCCCTATATCTTCAACGTTTTGGCATTTCCTCCAGGGATGAGGTCATGCTTTTGGCCAGCTCATTTGCTAAAGAGAAGTAGCTTCATGGCCTCTGACTTGGTCCTTCTAAATTTCGTAGCCCTCATTCCTTAGGTGAGGGAGGAGTATGGAGATTGTATAGTTGAAGATTTCTCTATTCCAATTATTTATACAGAAACTGAGGAAATAACAACAGAATAAGTTTATAGACCCATGTTTCACAGCAAGAAGGGCTTGAGCCCAAACTCGTTTATCTCTTGGCTCCCAAAGGCCCTACTCTGCAGCTGTCCTGCCTTTATGCCATGGAGCATCAGCCGCCTGTTTTCCGATGCTAATAGAATCTTTTGTGCCTCAAAGCCAGCTGTATCAGATACCTTAGTGGTCTTCAAGATTTTATTTTTTACTTTGCAAAATAATTTCAAAAAACTGTTTTTAACTTGACATCTCATACACTTTTAACTTGATATCTCACGTTTTTCTGATAGGTGTAAATAGCTAAAATTTGACAATAGCTTTTAATTTTGTAATTTTATAAGTTTTTTTTTTTAATATAATTTATTTTATTATCATTAATTTACAATTACATGTGCAATATTACGATTATTAAACTACCCTTTCATCAGGTCCCCCCCACCAAACCCATTACAGTCACTGTCCATCAGCGTAGTGAGATGCTATAGAATCACTACTTGTCTTCTCTGAGTTGTACTGCCCTCCCCGTGCCCCCCCAACATTACATCTGCTAGTCGTAATGCCCCTTTTTCCCTCTTATCCCTCCCTTCCCACCCATTTTCCCCAGTCCCTTTCCCTTTGGTAACTATTAGTCCGTTCTTGGGTTCTGTGAGTCTGCTGCTGTTTTGTTCCTTCAGTTTTTTTCTTTGTTTTATACTCCACATATGAGTGAAATCATTTGATACTTGTCTTTTTCGGCTTGGCTTATTTCACTGAGCATAATACCCTCTAGCTCCATCCATGTTGTTGCAAATGGTAGGATTTGTTTTCTTCTTATGGCTGAATAATATTCCATTGTGTATATGTACCACATCTTCTTTATCCATTCATCTACTGATGGACACTTAGGTTGCTTCCATTTCTTGGCTATTGTAAATAGTGCTGCAATAAACATAGGGGTGCATCTGTCCTTTTTCAAATTGGGCTGCTGCATTCTTAGGGTAAATTCCTAGGAGTGGAATTCCTGGGTCAAATGGTATTTCTATTTTGAGTTTTTTGAGGAACCTCCATACTGCTTTCCACAATGGTTGAACTAATTTGCAGTCCCACCAGCAGTGTAGGAGGGTTCCCTTTTCTCCACATCCTCGCCAACATTTGTTGTTGTTTGTGTTTTGGATGTTGGCCATCCTCACCGGTGTGAGGTGATATCTCATTGTGGTTTTAATCTGCATTTCTCTGATGATTAGCGATGTGGAGCATCTTTTCATGTGCCTGTTGGCCATCTGAATTTGTTCTTTGGAGAAGTGTCTATTCATGTCCTCTGCCCATTTCTTAATTGGATTATTTGCTTTCTGTTTGTTAAGGTGCATGAGTTCTTTATATATTTTGGATGTCAACCCTTTATCAGATACGTTTTTTATGAATATATTCTCCCATACTGTAGGATGTCTTTTTGTTCTACTGATGGTGTCCTTTGCTGTACAGAAGCTTTTCAGCTTGATATAGTCCCACTTGTTCATTTTTGCTTTTGTTTCCTTGCCCGGGGAGATATGTTCATGAAGAAGTTGCTCATGTTTATGTCCAAGAGATTTTTGCCTATGTTTTTTTCTAAGAGTTTTATGGTTTCATGACTTACATTCAAGTCTTTGATCCACCTTGAGTTTACCTTTGTGTATGGGGCTAGACAGTAGTCCAGTTTCATTCTCTTACATGTAGCTGTCCAGTTTTTCCAACACCAGCTGCTGAAGAGGCTGTCATCTCCCCATTGTATATCCAAGGCTCCTTTATCAAATATTAATTGACTGTATATGTTTGGGTTAATGTTTGGATTTTCTATTCTGTTCCACTGGTCTGTGGGTCTGTTTTTGTGCCAATACCAAATTGTCTTGATTACTGTGGCTTTGTAGTAGAGCTTGAAGTCAGGGAGTGTAATTCCCCCTGTTTTATTCCTCCTTCTCAGGATTGCTTTGGCTATTCGGGGTCTTTTGTGGTTCCATATGAATTTTAGAATTATTTGTTCCAGTTCATTGAAGAAAGCTGTTGGTAGTTTGATAGGGATTGCATTGAATCTGTAGATTGCTTTAGGTAGTATAGCCATTTTGACAATATTGATTCTTCCTAGCCAAGAGCATGGGATGCATTTCCATTTGATAGTGTCCTCTTTAATTTCTCTTAGGAGTGTCTTGTAGTTTTCAGAGTACAGGTCTTTCACTTCCTTCGTTAGGTTTATTCCTAGGTATTTTATTCTTTTTGATGCAATTGTGAATGGAATTGTTTTTCTGATTTCTCTTTCTGTTAGTTCATCATTAGTGTACAGGAAAGCAACAGATTTCTGTGTGTTAATTTTGTATCCTGCAACTTTGCTGAATTCAGATATTAGTTCTAGTAGTTTTGGAATGGAATCTTTAGGGTTTTTTATGTACAGTATCATGTCATCTGCAAATAGTGACAATTTGACTTCTTCTTTACCAATCTGGATGCCTTGTATGTCTTTGTTTTGTCTGATTGCTGTGGCTAGGACCTCCAGTACTATGTTGAATAACAGTGGAGAGAGTGGGCATCCTTGTCTTGTTCCCGATCTTAGATGAAAAGCTTTCAGCGTCTCGCCATTAAGTATGATGTTAGCTGTAGGTCTGTCATATATAGCCTTTATGATGTTGAGGTACTTGCCCTCTATACCCATTTTGTTGAGAGTTTTAATCAGGAATGGATGCTGAATTTTGTCAAATGCTTTTTCAGCATCTATGGAGATGATCATGTGGTTTTTGTTCTTCTTTTTTGTTGATGTGGTGGATGATGTTGATGGATTTTCGAATGTTGTACCATCCTTGCATCCCTGGGATGAATCCCACTTGATCATGGTGTATGATCCTCTTGATGTATTTTTGAATTCGGTTTGCTAATATTTTGTTGAGTATTTTTGCATCTACGTTCATCAGGGATATTGGTCTGTAATTTTCTTTTTTGGTGAGGTCTTTGCCAGGTTTTGGTATTAGAGTGATGCTGGCTTCATAGAATGAGTTTGGAAGTATTCCCTCCTCTTCTATTTTTTGGAAAACTTTAAGGAGAATCGGTGTTATTTCTTCTCTATATGTCTGGTAGAATTCAGAGGTGAATCCATCAGGCCCAGGGGTTTTGTTCTTGGGTAGTTTTTTGATTACCAATTCGATTTCGTCACTGGTGATTGGTCTGTTTAGTTTTCCTGTTTCTTGCTTGGTCAGTCTTGGAAGGTTGTATTTTTCTAAGAAGTTGTCCATTTCTTCTATGTTTTCCAGCTTGTTAGCATATAGATTCTCATAATATTCTCTTATGATTCTTTGTATTTCTGTGGGGTCCGTCGTGATTTTTCCTTTCTCATTTCTGATTGTGTTTATGTGTGTAGATTCTCTTTTCTCTTAATGAGTCTGGCTAGGGGTTTATCTATTTTGTTTATTTTTCAAAGAACCAGCTCTTGGTTTTATTGATTTTTTCTATTGTTTTATTCTTCTCAATTTTATTTATTTCTTCTCTAATCTTTATTATGTCCCTCCTTCTGGTGACTTTGGGCCTCATTTGTTCTTCTTTTTCCAATTTCAGTAATTGTGTCTTTAGACTATTCATTTGGGAGTGTTCTTCCTTCTTTAAATAGGCCTGGATTGCAATATACTTTCCTCTTAGAACTGCCTTTGCTGCGTCCCACAGAAGTTGTGGCTTTGTGTTGTTGTTGTCATTAGTCTCCATATATTCTTTGATTTCTGTTTTGATTTGGTCGTTAACCCATTGATTAATTAGGAGAGTGTTGTTAAGTCTCCATGTATTTGTGAGCCTTTTTGATTTCTTTCTAAAATTTATTTCTAGTTTTATACCTTGGTGATCTGAGAAGTTGGTTGGTAGGATTTCAATATTTTTGAAATTACTGAGGTTCTTTTTGTGGCCTAGTATGTGGTCTATTCTGGAAAATGTTCCATGTGCACTTGAGAAGAATGTGTATCCTGCTGCTTTTGGGTGTAGAGTTCTGTAGATGTCTGTTAGGTCCATCTGTTCTAGTGTGTTGTTCAGTGCCTCTGTGTCTTTACTTATTTTCTGTCTGGTTGATCTGTCCTCTGGAGTGAGTGGTGTGTTGAAGTCTCCTAAGATGAATGCATTGCTGTCTATTTCCTCCTTTAATTCTGTTAGTATTTGTCTCACATATGCTGGCGCTCCTGTGTTGGGTGCATATATATTTATAATGGTTATATCTTCTTGTTGGACTAACCCCTTTATCATTATGTAATGTCCTTCTTTATCTTTTGCTACTTTCTTCGTTTTGAAGTCTATTTTGTCTGATACAAGTACTGCAACACCGGCTTTTTTCTCTTTGTTGTTTGCATGAAATATCTTTTTCCATCCCTTCACTTTTAGTCTGTGTATATCTTTGGATTTGAGGTGAGTTTCTTGTAGGCAGCATATAGATGGGTCTTGCTTTTTTATCCATTCTGTTACTCTGTGTCTTTTGATTGGTGCATTCAGTCCATTTACATTTAGGGTGATTATTGATAGATATGTACTTATTGCCATTGCTGGCTTTAGATTCGTGGTTACCAAGGGTTCAAGGGTTGCTTCTTTACTATCTAACAATGTAACTTAACTTTCTTGTTAAGTTATTGTAAACACAGTCTGATGTTTCTTTCTTTCTCTCCCTTCTTATTCCTCCTCCTCCATTCTTTCTATAATAGGTGTTTTATTCTTTGCCTTTAGTTAGTATTTGGATGGTCTACTTTCTTTGCTATGATTTTTTTTTTCTCTGGTGACATCTTTTTAGCCTTAGGTGTGCTTCCCTCTAGAGCAGTCCATTTAAGATATCCTGTAGTGGTGGTTTATGAGACGCAAATTCTCTTAACTTTCGTTTATCTGGAAATTGTTTAATCCCTCCATCATATTTAAATGATAATCGTGCTGGATACAATATTCTTGGTTCGAGGCCCTTCTGTTTCATAACGTTAAATATATCATGCCATTCTCTTCTGGCCTGTAAGGTTTCTGTTGAGAAGTCTGATGATAGTCTGATGGGTTTTCCTTTGTAGGTGATCTTTTTTCTCTCTCTAGCTGCCTTTAATACCCTGTCTTTATCTTTGATCTTTGCCATCCTAATTATTATGTGTCTTGGTGTTGTCTTCCTTGGGTCCCTTGTGTTGGGAGATCTATGAGCTTCGGTGGACTGCGAGACTACTTCCTTCCCCAGCGAGGGAAGTTTTCAGCAATTATTTCTTCAAAGACACTTTCTATCCCTTTTTCTCTCTCTTCTTCCTCTGGTACTCCTATAATGCGAATATTGTTCCGTTTGGATTGGTCACACAGTTCTCTTAATATTCTTTCATTCCTAGAAATCCTTTTATCTCTCTCTTCCTCAGCTGCTCTGTACTCCTGTTCTCTGTTTTCTATTCCATTAACAGTCTCTCGCATCTCATCCATTCTGCTGTTAAGCCCGTCAATCGCTTGTCTGATTTCTGTATTGTCTTTCTTCAGTTCCCTCACTTCCTCCCTCAGCTCTTGCACATTTCTCTGTAGGTCCATCAGCATGGTTATGACTTTTATTCTAAATTCTTTTTCAGGGAGGCTGTGCATTTCCATCCCTTCAGACTCCCTCTCTGGGGTTGTCTGGTTGATTTTGGTCTGAACCATATTCCTCTGTCTTTTCATGACTGTATAATTTGGTCACTGATAGTTGCCACGTATGTCAGCTGGGTTCTTTAAGACTTTAAAAAGAGAAGAAAAAAAAAAGAAAGAGAAAAAAGAAAAAAAAGAAAGAAAAGAAAAAAACAAAAACAAAACAAAAAAAACAAAAAAATGCCCACCGTACGTAGATTCTGTGGGAATGCTCTAGGTGGCGCTATTGCCCCACTATTCAACAGCTGTGACTGTGCCGCTCCGCAGGGCCCTTTATCGCTCTGGCAGGGGTGGGAACGAATAGGAGGCTGCTGATCTCAGTGAGAAGTGTTAAGTATGGCTACGCTTCCTCAGTCGCCAGCTAAGGCGTCTGAAACTCCCCAGGACTCCCAGCCTGCTGGGCTGAGTGTGCTGGGGCGATCCGGCTCCTCCGCTGGGCTCCTGTCTCTTTAAGACCGCTGAAGAAAGCGCGCGCTTTTTTTTTTTCCTTCCCGGGAGCCAGCTGCAAGCACCCTGGCGCGTTCCCCGCTCAGATCCTGCCCCTCTGTCTCTCCAATCTCCGCTGCACTGCGCAATGTGGGTCAGCGCTCCCCGCGCAGATCCCGGGGCTGGCTACTTCGCGGGGTGCACTTCCACTCCCTCCCGGCTCTGAATCCTCTCCTCCCGCCGGTGCGCTGGGGTGGGGGAGGGCTCGGGTCCCGCCGGGTCGCGGCTCCGTATCTTACCCGCCTCTTGGGGTGCCGAGTCCTCTCGGGTGTAGCTGCACGCTGTGCGCTTTCCTGTGTATTCTCGTCTCTCTTTTAGGAATAGATGTATTTTCGGTGTTTTCGTAGATAAATATAGTGTTGGGAGGAGATTTCTGCTACCCTGCTCACACCGCCATCTTCCCGGAAGTCCTGTAATTTTATAAGTTTTTATAATCACAATGTTTATAATTATAATTTAATTATAATTTATAATTTTAACATTATAAAAAAGCTGACATGACAAAACCCAAGAGAAATGATATTCTTGTTGATTATCTGCCTAATATACCACTACATTATTTTCCCACAGACTGGCTTCTGGTCTGTACTTTTCAAATCTTATCTTTTATTCACTGTCCACATATTTATGGTACCAGGCACCACAGAAAATGAATATCACACTATGACTTCTGGCATTTGGCCCAATGGTGCAGGACAAATATTTTTAGAAGTCATTCACACAAGATAATGGCTAGCAGTACTTTAACTGTATGTGGAAGTGACTGCAAATCAATCAATACATCCAGTTAAACAGAAGCAAATTCATCCAGCTTCAATTAGCAGAATTTAAAAAGTGCCTGTGGTCATTCCAATACCGTCTCACATGAGAGAAAGTCATATAATGGACAGTAGAAATGGAGATATTAGCCCACCGTGGTTAAAAGGTCTTACTTTTTCCATAATCCTTGCATATTTTACCAAAATATGTGCTGTAGACGGGCCATTTTCAGGCCTTAGAAGTGGCCTGTGCTCAGAGAGGGACTGTGTAGGCTAGGCTTCCTGACTCTGAACTGTAAATAGTGACACTTTATGATAAACCATTAAATAACTTTTAAAAAAGTATCCATGGAATCTAAACACTTTAATAATATTCAATTGACAATTACTCACTTTAGAGATATTTGAATAATCTCATCTTTGTTCAAACAATTTGAAATTTTTGTTTTTCTTTTACTCTTTGAGCCTATATTTCATTCCATTTTCTCCTCAGAGTTCTCTCATAATGTAATATATGTATTTTTTAAATAGCTTAATTGAGGTATAATTCACATGCTCTATAATTCATGCATTTCAAATGTACAATTTGGTGGCATTTAGCATGTCAAGGCTTCTTGAACTTCTTAGACAGAGGCATCCCTTCCACCCTCAGCTGTAGTCAATCACTGATCTACTTTCTGTCTCTATAAAGTCACCTATTCTGGACATTTCCCATAAACAGAATCATACAACATTTGGTCCTTTGAGACTGGCTTCCTTCAGTTAGTGTAATGTTTTCAAGTTCACCCATCTGGTACTTGAAGTTTATTTTCGTGCTTGAAAAACTTACTGATCAATCTTTTCTGCAACCAAAATATATGAAATTGAACTGAAATTTCAAAATGTTCTTTAGTTTCTGTGGCCAAAGGACTTTGGGAGTTTAGACTAATCAGAAGCAAAATTTTATTGGAAATGCATCACTTACATGATGAATTTTTCTCACTTTTTTAATGTTACAGGATGAATATGGTACTGCCAGAATGCAACATAGTTTTGCATCAATTCCTTTTAAAAAAACTTCATTGAGGAATATTTCACAAATGTAATTACATATATTTAAAGTGTACAACTTGATGATTTGATATATGTATACGTTTTGGAAAGATCACCAAGATCAAGATAACTAACACATCCACCACTTCAGATAGTGAACTCTTTTCATGGGGAGAAGGCTTACGATCTATTCTTTGCATCAAATCTTCTCCTAGGTTTTGTGCTTTGTACATGAAACTGCTGGAAACCCTGATTATAAAATTAAGCTGATATAAATGGAAAGGCCTTGTTATAGAAATATCAGTTAATTTTTCCAATTCTTTCCTAGCTCTGTTCTCAAAATCACATAGTATTTCTTATTAAAGTTTTCCTTCCTTATCTCTCCCTTCAAAATGATGTATTCTTTGACTATAATCGAAGGATGTAAGAGGTGATGTTACTAAACAAAACTGCATCCACACCTGAATTCAGAACATCCCAGCATAGGCCAAATACTCGGTTACTAAAGCCATGCCTCATTCTTGACAGAAAGTAACAGGAATCAGGGAAAGAATAGAAAGGCAGGAGGGTTATGGTGCCCAGGTTAGTTACCAGGAAAGGTTTTCTAAGTGCTGGGCAATCACCTGGGTGCATCTGGGGATGGCTGAGGGCTATGCTTTCTGTTATAAAGTCGGGAAGAATGACTGTGCATTCAAACATGTTCTCGGGAGAAGGGCATACATGGAAGGGGAGGATGTGGATATAGATTTCTTTAAAACAATCTGTACCACTTGGACCGAGGAGTTGAGAAACCATGGAGATAACAGATCTTTGACTTTATTTTCTGGGGGTCCTCAGGAGTGCTGCAACCCCCGCTGAGTCCCTGCAGTGGTTGGGGTCAGCTCCAGAACAGAAGCTACTCTCAATAGTTTGAGCAGAAAGGGAGTCTTACAGGATATGGAACGGCTTGTAGGGTCACTGGGAAGGTAAACAAGCGGGCTCTAGTCTGAGCTCTCAGAAATGACCCCCGGAGCCCTGCAGCCAGGAGGCTCGTGGCCCTTCTGGTCAGGGGGCAGTCGGACACCTTGGGAAGCTGCTGCTCAGACTATACTGCCATTACCCCCAGCCGGGTGGTGTACAGATTTCTGGCCATTGAATAAAGGAAGGCATGCAGAAGAAAGGATGAAGGAGATGGAACACTGGGGCACACTTACCCAGCCCCAGGGTGGGGGGTCCCATAGGTGGGGGGTTACCTGATGGAGAAGGAAAGGAGCAGGCCTGGGCCATAACCATGACCAGGAGTATCTGTCCTGGGAACAGGCGACCACATCCATGGGGCCTCTAAGGATGTGTCACGAATTGTTGCCTATAAAATTTCCTGGATTTATCACATTAAGTGAATGTATAAGTAGGAAGGACTAAGAGAAGACGCCAGTGTCTTGAGGCTTGCTGTGGTTTGTGGAAGAAACACAGTCAGAGGAGGGAGGGACTGTCTCCAGAGGGCCCCGCCACAGGACTCAGCATACCCACTTTTACTTACAGGGACAACACAAATCCAACGTGCCTAAAGCTCGGCTCAGTGTGTGTGTGCAGGGATCACCACAGCCCATGCCTGAGAGCTTCCAATTCCCTTCAGATGAAAGGATGCTTTCTGTCCCTACATATTTCCAAAGACCCTGTGAGGTAACTTCCTGCTTCTTCAAAGACTATAAGTGCATGTGAGCAAGACCTTCGTTTGTTTTCTCTACCACTGTATTCCTGGAACAGAGAATAGTGTCTATTGAAGATTATGAGTCCATAAATATTGATTGACTTAATGGATAAAAGAACCCAGACACATTAGTGGCTCTATGATAAGGTTTTTCCCCATGTCTGAGTGAAGAACTGCCATCTTCAAAAAGGTTGTCATTGGAGGATCATTTTGACTAAGTCTGAGATCTAGAGAAAAGAGTAAGGTATTTTGTTACCTGGCCAACACTGTCTTTTCCTAACATCAAAAGGTACAGTAGTATCATAGTCTTTAAAATGACAACCTCAACAGCAACAATTTAATTAGTGTGTACTATGTGCTAGATATTATACTAAACACTTATTATTCATTATCTCCTGCAATCCTCATAACCACCCTTAAGGTAAATTTTATTATTCTTATTTGCAAATGAGCAAACTGAGTTTCAGACAGGCAAAGTGAATAACCCAAGGTCATCGGATTAGACCCCAATTTTTACTTTAAGACATTTACTCTGACTTTGGAGTAGGAGAATTAAAAGGAAACTCCCAGGACTTGGTCCCAGACCCGCTCTGTGGACACCCCAGCCTCACTCTGTGTCGGCACACTTAGAGTCCTCCCAGACATTGAGGTGGGACTGGGCCCTGTGGCCACCTCTGCTCTGCCAATGGACAGAGAGTGGAAATGACTCATCTCTTGTGCAGGTAGAAGCATTTGGCTCTTTGGTCTTTCTCTTCTCCTGCCATGTGGCTGAACAGGGTGTGTTCCCATCCTGCAGCTACATGGCACTGGAGCTTCCATCAGCCATGGTCCCAAGGACTGTGCAGAGTGGAGCTTCCTGACAACACGTGCTGGACACACCCTGTGAGCAAGAACACATGTGTGTGTTAAGGACCAGGGATTTTAAGATTACTTGTTACCATAGGATAATTAGGACTAATTTGCTTGGTCAACTTTCTTTAATCCTCTAAGTCTCAGTTTTATCATCTGCTAAATGGTGATAATAGTATCTTCCAGACAGCTGTGTGGGGACGGTTAAAGGAGATACCTATTCTCTCCAGGCCTAACACTCTCCGAAGAATACCTAGTTCAGCAATAGCGTGCTCTAACAGCAGTTCTCTTCATGGCCACAGTATGCTGCTTCAGGTTTTTTTTTTAATATAATTTATTTTATTATCATTAACTTACAATTACATGTGCAATATTACGATTATTAAACTACCCCTACATCAGGTCCCCCCCACCAACCCCATTACAGTCACTGTCCATCAGCATAGTGAGATGCTATAGAATCACTACTTGTCTTCTCTGAGTTGTACTGCCCTCCCCGTGCCCCCCCAACATTACATCTGCTAATCGTAATGCCCCTTTTTCCCTCTTATCCCTCCCTTCCCGCCCATTTTCCCCAGTCCCTTTCCCTTTGGTAACTATTAGTCCGTTCTTGGGTTCTGTGAGTCTGCTGCTGTTTTGTTCCTTCAGTTTTTTTCTTTGTTCTTATACTCCACATATGAGTGAAATCATTTGATACTTGTCTTTTTCGGCTTGGCTTATTTCACTGAGCATAATACCCTCTTGCTCCATCCATGTTGTTGCAAATGGTAGGATTTGTTTTCTTCTTATGGCTGAATAATATTCCATTGTGTATATGTACCACATCTTCTTTATCCATTCATCTACTGATGGACACTTAGGTTGCTTCCATTTCTTGGCTATTGTAAATAGTGCTGCAATAAACATAGGGGTGCATCTGTCCTTTTCAAATTGGGCTGCTGCATTCTTAGGGTAAATTCCTAGGAGTGGAATTCCTGGGTCAAATGGTATTTCTATTTTGAGTTTTTTGAGGAACCTCCATACTGCTTTCCACAATGGTTGAACTAATTTGCATTCCCACCAGCAGTGTAGGAGGGTTCCCTTTTCTCCACATCCTCGCCAACATTTGTTGTTGTTTGTGTTTTGGATGGTGGCCATCCTCACTGGTGTGAGGTGATATCTCATTGTGGTTTTAATCTGCATTTCTCTGATGATTAGCGATGTGGAGCATCTTTTCATGTGCCTGTTGGCCATCTGAATTTCTTGTTTGGAGAAGTGTCTATTCATGTCCTCTGCCCATTTCTTAATTGGATTATTTGCTTTCTGTTTGTTAAGGTGCATGAGTTCTTTATATATTTTGGATGTCAACCCTTTATCAGATACGTTTTTTATGAATATATTCTCCCATACTGTAGGATGTCTTTTTGTTCTACTGATGGTGTCCTTTGCTGTACAGAAGCTTTTCAGCTTGATATAGTCCCACTTGTTCATTTTTGCTTTTGTTTCCCTTGCCCGGGGAGATATGTTCATGAAGAAGTTGCTCATGTTTATGTCCAAGAGATTTTTGCCTATGTTTTTTTCTAAGAGTTTTATGGTTTCATGACTTACATTCAAGTCTTTGATCCACCTTGAGTTTACCTTTGTGTATGGGGCTAGACAGTAGTCCAGTTTCATTCTCTTACATGTAGCTGTCCAGTTTTTCCAACACCAGCTGCTGAAGAGGCTGTCATCTCCCATTGTATATCCAAGGCTCCTTTATCAAATATTAATTGACTGTATATGTTTGGGTTAATGTTTGGATTTTCTATTCTGTTCCACTGGTCTGTGGGTCTGTTTTTGTGCCAATACCAAATTGTCTTGATTACTGTGGCTTTGTAGTAGAGCTTGAAGTCAGGGAGTGTAATTCCCCCTGTTTTATTCCTCCTTCTCAGGACTGATTTGGCTATTCGGGGTCTTTTGTCGTTCCATATGAATTTTAGAATTATTTGTTCCAGTTCATTGAAGAAAGCTGTTGGTAGTTTGATAGGGATTGCATTGAATCTGTAGATTGCTTTAGGTAGTATAGCCATTTTGACAATACTTATTCTTCCTAGCCAAGAGCATGGGATGCATTTCCATTTGTTACTGTCCTCTTTAATTTCTCTTAGGAGTGTCTTGTAGTTTTCAGAGTACAGGTCTTTCACTTCCTTCGTTAGGTTTATTCCTAGGTATTTTATTCTTTTTGATGCAATTGTGAATGGAATTGTTTTTCTGATTTCTCTTTCTGTTAGTTCATCATTAGTGTATAGGAAAGCAACAGATTTCTGTGTGTTAATTTTGTATCCTGCAGCTTTGCTGAATTCAGATATTAGTTCTAGTAGTTTTGGAATGGAATCTTTAGGGTTTTTAATGTATAGTATCATTTCATCTGCAAATAGTGACAACTTGACTTCTTCTTTACCAATCTGGATGCCTTGTATGTCTTTGTTTTGTCTGACTGCTGTGGCTAGGACCTCCAGTACTATGTTGAATAACAGTGGAGAGAGTGGGCATCCCTGTCTTGTTCCTGATCTTAGATGAAAAGCTTTCAGCATCTCGCCGTTAAGTATGATGTTAGCTGTGGGTTTGTCATATATAGCCTTTATGATGTTGAGGTACTTGCCGTCTATACCCATTTTGTTGAGAGTTTTAATCAGGAATGGATGCTGAATTTTGTCAAATGCTTTTTCAGCATCTGGAGATGATCATGTGGTTTTTGTTCTTCTTTTTGTTGATGTGGTGGATGATGTTGATGGATTTTCGAATGTTGTACCATCCTTGCATCCCTGGGATGAATCCCACTTGATCATGGTGTATGATCCTCTTGATGTATTTTTGAATTCGGTTTGCTAATATTTTGTTGAGTATTTTTGCATCTACGTTCATCAGGGATATTGGTCTGTAATTTTCTTTTTGGTGAGGTCTTTGCCCGGTTTTGGTATTAGAGTGATGCTGGCTTCATAGAATGAGTTTGGAAGTATTCCCTCCTCTTCTATTTTTTGGAAAACTTTAAGGAGAATGGGTGTTATTTCTTCTCTATATGTCTGGTAGAATTCAGAGGTGAATCCATCTGGTCCGGGGGTTTTGTTCTTGGGTAGTTTTTTGATTACCAATTCGATTTCGTCGCTGGTGATTGATCTGTTTAGTTTTTCTGTTTCTTGCTTGGTCAGTCTTGGAAGGTTGTATTTTTCTAAGAAGTTGTTCATTTCTTCTATGTTTTCCAGCTTGTTAGCATATAGATTCTCATAATATTCTCTTATGATTCTTTGTATTTCTGTGGGGTCCGTCGTGATTTTCCTTTCTCATTTCTGATTGTGTTTATGTGTGTAGATTCTCTTTTTCTCTTAATGAGTCTGCTAGGGGTTTATCTATTTTGTTTATTTTTTCAAAGAACCAGCTCTTGGTTTTATTGATTTTTTCTATTGTTTTATTCTTCTCAATTTTATTTATTTCTTCTCTAATCTTTATTATGTCCCTCCTTCCGGTGACTTTGGGCCTCATTTGTTCTTCTTTTTCCAATTTCAGTAATTGTGTCTTTAGACTGTTCATTTGGGAATGTTCTTCCTTCTTTAAATAGGCCTGGATTGCAATATACTTTCCTCTTAGAACTGCCTTTGCTGCGTCCCACAGAAGTTGTGGCTTTGTGTTGTTGTTGTCATTAGTCTCATATATTCTTTGATTTTTGTTTTGATTTGGTCGTTAACCCATTGATTAATTAGGAGAGTGTTGTTAAGTCTCCATGTATTTGTGAGCCTTTTTGATTTCTTTCTAAAATTTATTTCTAGTTTTATACCTTTGTGATCTGAGAAGTTGGTTGGTAGGATTTCAATATTTTTGAAATTACTGAGGTTCTTTTTGTGTCCTAGTATGTGGTCTATTCTGGAAAATGTTCCATGTGCACTTGAGAAGAATGTGTATCCTGTTGTTTTGGGGTGTAGAGTTCTGTAGATGTCTGTTAGGTCCATCTGTTCTAGTGTGTTGTTCAGTGCCTCTGTGTCTTTACTTATTTTCTGTCTGGTTGATCTGTCCTTTGGAGTGACTGGTGTGTTGAAGTCTCCTAAGATGAATGCATTGCTTTCTATTTCCTCCTTTAATTCTGTTAGTATTTGTCTCACATATGCTGGCGCTCCTGTGTTGGGTGCATATATATTTATAATGGTTATATCTTCTTGTTGGACTGACCCCTTTATCATTATGTAATGTCCTTCTTTATCTTTTGCTACTTTCTTCGTTTTGAAGTCTATTTTGTCTGATACAAGTACTGCAACACCTGCTTTTTTCTCTTTGTTGTTTGCATGAAATATCTTTTTCCATCCCTTCACTTTTAGTCTGTGTATATCTTTGGATTTGAGGTGAGTTTCTTGTAGGCAGCATATAGATGGGTCTTGCTTTTTATCCATTCTGTTACTCTGTGTCTTTTGATTGGTGCATTCAGTCCATTTACATTTAGGGTGATTATTGATAGGTATGTACTTATTGCCATTGCTGGCTTTAGATTCGTGGTTACCAAGGGTTCAAGGGTTGCTTCTTTACTATCTAACAATCTAACTTAACTTTCTTGTTAAGTTATTGTAAACACAGTCTGATGTTTCTTTCTTTCTCTCCCTTCTTATTCCTCCTCCTCCATTCTTTCTATAATAGGTGTTTTATTCTTTGCCTTTAGTTGGTATTTGGATGGTCTGCTTTCTTTGCTATGATTTTTTTTCCTCTGGTGACATCTTTTTAGCCTTAGGTGTGCTTCCATCTAGAGCAGTCCATTTAAGATATCCTGTAGTGGTGGTTTATGAGAGGCAAACTCTCTTAACTTTCGTTTATCTGGAAATTGTTTAATCCCTCCATCATATTTAAATGATAATCGTGCTGGATACAATATTCTTGGTTCGAGGCTCTTCTGTTTCATAACGTTAAATATATCATGCCATTGTCTTCTGGCCTGTAAGGTTTCTGTTGAGAAGTCTGATGATAGTTTGATGGGTTTTCCTTTGTATGTGATCTTTTTTCTCTCTCTAGCTGCCTTTAATACCCTGTCTTTATCTTTGATCTTTGCCATCTTAATTATTATGTGTCTTCGTGTTGTCTTCCTTGGGTCCCTTGTGTTGGGAGATCTATGAGCTTCGGTGGACTGCGAGACTACTTCCTTCCCCAGCGAGGGAAAGTTTTCAGCAATTATTTCTTCAAAGACACCTTCTATCCCTTTTTCTCTCTCTTCTTCCTCTGGTACTCCTATAATGCGAATATTGTTCCGTTTGGATTGGTCACACAGTTCTCTTAATATTCTTTCATTCCTAGAAATCCTTTTATCTCTCTCTGCCTCAGCTGCTCTGTACTCCTGTTCTCTGTTTTCTATTCCATTAACAGTCTCTTGCATCTCATCCATTCTGCTGTTAAGCCCGTCGATCGCTTGTCTGATTTCTGTATTGTCTTTCCTCAGTTCCCTCACTTCCTCCCTCAGCTCTTGCACATTTCTCTGTAGGTCCATCAGCATGGTTATGACTTTTATTCTGAATTCTTTTTCAGGGAGGCTGTGCATTTCCATCCCTTCAGACTCCCTCTCTGGGGTTGTCTGGTTGATTTTGGTCTGAAACATATTCCTCTGTCTTTTCATGGCTATATAATTGGTCACTGATAGTTGCCACGTATGTCAGCTGGGTTCTTTAAGACTTTAAAAAGAGAAGAAAAAAAAAAGAGAAAAAAAGAAAAAAAAAGAAGAAAGAAAGAAAGAAAGAAAAGAAAAAAGAAAGAAAAGAAAAAGCAAGAACACAACAAAAAACAAAACAAAAGAAAACAAAAAAAAAAAAATGCCCACCAGACGTAGATTCTGTGGGAATGCTCTAGGTGGCGCTATTGCCCCACTATTCCACAGCTGTGACTGTGCTGCTCCGCAGGGCCCTTTATCGCTCTGGCAGGGGGGAACGAATAGGAGGCTGTTGATCTCAGTGAGAAGTGTAAGTATGGCTACGCTTCCTCAGTCGCCAGCTAAGGCGTCTGAAACTCCCCAGGACTCCCAGCCTGCTGGGCTGAGTGTGCTGGGGCGATCCGGCTCCTCCGCTGGGCTCCTGTCTCTTTAAGACCGCTGAAGAAAGCGTGCGCTTTTTTTTCCTTCCTGGGAGCTGGCTGCAAGCACCCTGGCGCGTTTCCTGCTCAGATCCCTCTGCTCTGTCTCTCAATCTCCGCTGCACTGCGCAGTGTGGGTCACCTCCCCGCGCAGATCACGGGGCTGGCTACTGGGTGTACTTTCACTCCTCCCGGCTCTGAATCCTCTCCTCCCGCCGGTGCGCTGGGGTGGGGGAGGGCTCGGGTCCTGCCGGGTCGCGGCTCCGTATCTTACCCGCCTCTTGGGGTGCCGAGTCCTCTCGGGTGTAGGTGCACGCTGTGCGCTTTCCTGTGTATTCTCGTCTCTCTTTTAGGACTAGATGTATTTTCTGTGTTTTCGTAGATAAATATAGTGTTGGGAGGAGATTTCTGCTGCCCTGCTCACACCGCCATCTTCCCGGAAGTCCACTGCTTCAGGTTTTTAAGTCTTCATTTCACTGCTCTTGGATTGGAAGCCACAGAGCTAGAATCAGAGACACTAAGCACTCCTCATGTCTCTGGAGTACAACTTTCCAAGCCTCTGTCAGAGGTCAATTCCATGACCTCTCAAGAAAGAATTTTCAGGTGAATCTTGCCTTTGTCTCCTCACCCTGCAGCAAGGCAAGTGTGGACCATTCCCCAACCTCCGTGAGACTTGCTCTGGCTAAAAAATGTGAGGCAGGAACATAGTTGCTTCCAGATGGAGAGGGAAGAGTGGAGTGAGGTCCTCTGCTGTGTTGCCTTGCAGCAAAGGACATGAAGACTGTGCTGGGGTGGCCATGGCCTAAGATGGTGGGGCTCTGTCAGCCTGAGGCTGTGACTCCCTGCGATGAGTGGGGCCCCTCTGCCAGCCAGCTGAGGACAAGTGGTGTGAGACACAAACCCACCCTTGCTGGTTTGAGCCATGGAGTTTTTGGGGTTGCTTCCTATTGCAGCATAACTTAGTTTAGCCTGACTAATTCCACTGGGAATGAGGCAAAGTAGACCTCTGGATGGGAGTCAGGAGTCCTGGACTTTGGGTGTCACTAGGGAAACCATGGGCTCAGTTTCTCTGGGCTTCGGTTTCCTCATAAGTAGATGAAGTAAATTGAACTAGATTTTCTTTCACTCATCTTATGATTGTAATAGAGCTCTCTCCCTTTATCTCTCTTACGTTCTCTATGTATTATAGAGACTAAAGTGAATGACTTATTAAACCATGATACATTTGCTATGGTCTGAATGTTTGTGTCCTTCCAAAATCCGTATGTTGAAACCTAATACCAAAAGTGATGGTATGAGGAGGTGGTGCCTTTGAGAGGTGATTAAATCATAGGGTGGAGCCTCATGAGTGACATTAGCGCTCTTACAAAAGAGACCCCACAGAGCTCCCTTCTCCCTTCCACCATGTAAAGACACAGGAAGAAGTCAGTGATCTGCAACTCAGAATAGGGTCCTCACCCAACCATGCTGGCACCCTGTCTTGGATTTCCCACAGAACTGTGGGAAACAAGGTTTTGTTGCTTATAAGACACTCAGTCTATGGTAGTTTGTTTCAGGACCTCAAAAAGACTAAGGCAATTATCACAAAATTAACTCTTACATTCCACTTACCATTCTTCATAAAAGTTAGCTTAAAATAAGAAGCAAACTTTGTCACAGACTTTCCTTAGATGACATTTCCGAGATAAAGAAGAATCAAACATTTTCAGTCTATAAAAGCCATTTGTTTCTTTGGAGGGCCTTGCTCCATTTTTGTTTTGTATACTGAGAGAATTAAATAAGGAGGTCTTGAATTTGGATTATACAGCTGGAAAAGTTATCTAAGCAAACATATTCTAATCAAAATAGTTTTGCTCCTCTTTTTACATCAATTTACTGAATCAAAAAGAAACGTCCTCTTATTGGAATCTCAATTCCTGACAGATGGAGAAAAAGGAGTAGGAACCTGGAGAAAATATCATAACCAAGTGACATGGCAACCTTGTGGTGAGAGGCTCCATCCAAAAGGGAGGGGTGCACTCAAGAAAATGAGAATAAGATTTACAGGAGAAATTTACATTGTATAAAGCAATAATCAGTGAAAACTCATGTTGTGTGACTCTGTAAGGAATCTGGCAAGGAAACCATAACTTCTATCCTGAAGAAAACAAAGGGCCACAGGCTAAGATTCTGGGGTGAGGAGGAATCCCTGGATAGAAAAGGAATTTTGCTGTTGGTCATCAGGTAATATATCATGTTTTGCTTGGAGCAGCAGCTGGGAAGGTGGAAGTTTATAGGAAAGTTGGCCAATAATCCTGCACCAGAAGTATCAATAAGCTCTCTTAAGTAGTTACTCTCTTTTCTTTGGTTAAGATTTTGTTCCATTGGTTATAAAAGAAAACCTCAAATAACAATGATTTAAACATATAGGTATTGATTTTATTAAGTAAAGCAGGTCCAGATATATGTAATCCTGGGATGACATGGCAGCTTCACAACATCAGTAGGGACCCAGGTCTCTTCTGCCTTTTTGCTCCTATATCCTTAGTGCACAGCTCCCATTTTCAGGGTAACCTCATTGTCCAAAAGGGATGATGGAGCTCCTGCCATCAAACCTATATTCCAGACAGCAGGGTAAAAGAGCCATGAATAGACAAAATGGCCTTGCTACCTAATTAACTGTCTGTAAGAAATATTCCTGGAAGTCTCACAATCACTATCTCCTTGACACTAGTTACTTGGTAATACCAAACTCTAAGGGAGGCTGGGAAATGTAGTCTGTTAATTCAGCACATTCTACTTTCAGTCAGGGTTTTGTGGTTAAATAAGGGGAGAAGGGATGTTATGAGGGAACTAACACCTCCTGCCACATTATTTTTCCATCTTTTGCCTATGAGATGGTTATTAGAATCATTTATATATTCAGAGATAATAAAGTATACTAAATTATCAGTTGAGAAAATGGTGTATTGGCTCTAAATTCCGAAAATTCTATACAACTTAAATAAGGAGCTGTTTTTAAGTAGTTCATTACAGTCTGATGTTTCCTGAAGTATGTTCTGACAACAACTAGTTTCATGGGCTGTCAGTAGCTGTCATAGATACAATTTGAAAAAAACAGTTCTAGCAACACATAAATTTTAAACTGATTTCCCCCCCAAGACTTTAATATGCTAATGTGCTTTGTGGCTCTCCAGAAACAATAGTTTACCAAATCATTTAGCTACTGAGATCTCTCCCCCTGAGCATTCCTTGAAATTACTATTCTATGAAACATATTTTTCAAAATGCCTTTGTAGATTATGGGGCCCTGAGGAGGATGTCTCGATCTCCATCTTCTAAGAAGGATTGGAAATGATAAAATGAGCTTTTGAGGACTGAGACCAACTCTTCTATTTCTTCTTACCCCTGCATATTGCTCAGAATGTTGCTTATATACTAAAACAGTCTCAATGTATTTATTAATTGTTGCTTAATTAATTGTGATTGTGATCCCAGAAATAGAGAAGTTTTCCCCATGATCAAAGATTGGATCCCAGGTGTTTCAAAATACTGATTTTATTATTATTCAGGTATGGTCAGGCCAACAGAGCAGGAGTTCATTATCACTGAGAAAATAGTTATTAGTCACAAATCCCAAGAGGAGGGATATGCCATACCACAGAGGGCCACATGGGGATGCAGCAGGGCAGGGCAGGAGGCAGACGGACTGGGAGGGAAGCACGGGCCAGGACCTTTATTGCGGTTTCCGCAGGAAGGAACAGGCAAGACTGGGTAAGCAGGTTTATGACTGGCTGTTTTGAATAATGTCAGGCTCTGAATAATGTCATAGGCTCTGAAGCATAGTGCCTATCCTGATTGTCTATACCTGGCCTTGAGATGATTAGGATAGGTGGACAGTGGCTCAGAGCGTGAGAACTGCGTAGTGGAGCTGGTGGGGGACTGGTTGGTTTGTACATGAAAGGTATGTTCACAGGTGAGTCCTTTGCCATCTCTAAAAACTGGCTAACTCTGGGATGGACAGTATCCCCCCATCAGGCCCCAGACACAAGATCCGGAGGAATTCAGGTAATAAAAACTATAGCTAATCCCACCCTTGCCCTCCTCCTTCCCATCTCAGGCTTGCTTGCACTCCAGCTTCTTCTGTTTGCACCCCATAATCCTGACCTGTCCCGGGACTCCTCCTGCCAGTGATGCATTCTCTGACAGTAGTTGAAGAATATAAGAAGTAAAGCCATTACACAAAAATTACTACCCTACTTAATCATATATCTAAATATAGGACATCCCAACACAGGCTGATATATTTGGTAGGTCAAACCAGCGAGCTCCCTGGTCTGGCTCCCTGGATGAAGCACAGGGAAAGTGAGGAGGGTCATTCTCTTTTGTAAAGTCGGAGAGAGTGGTTGTGAACTGTCAACTCTACCATGTTCTTGGGAAAAAAGCACATGTGAGCTATGGGGAAAATTAAACTTTCTGGCCAGGATCCTCACCTAGCCTTGGTAGCGTCCATTTTGTATATAATTGTGTTTGCGCATTTACGGGGTGTTTACCTGAGGCACACTGGCTAGTCAGTCACTGGATTGCAGGTCCAGGGTGGCAGTGGAGACGAAGCCCCCATTCTCTCCTCCCCTCTGCTCCTGGTAGGTAATTGGTCAGGCGCCTGCCAGTCACCAGAGACCCACCCACAGAGTTCCTCCCGGTATGGGAGGGTGGGGCCCACTGCCAGGCTGGAGGGGTGGAGCCGAACAGCCTGGCTTCCAAGCAAGGAGAGAACTAGCCCTAAAAGTAAACCCATTCATTTCCAACTTCTGAGCCCTTGCCTTCCTTCCAGCTCACTGAATTCATAGAGAAATTGCTCTGGATGGGGAAACCCCGTCGCCTGGAGGTACAGATCTGCACACAGGTTTCTTCCCCATTGTCGTTCCTCTCCCGTATCCCTGTGGGACAGAATGTGACCTCTCAACTTTGCCCCTGCCCTCCACTTCGGAGAGAGTCACAGACTCAGAGTGTCGGGGAAAGCCAATGAGTGAGGCACGGTGGGGACAGTAGGGCAGGGAGGGATTTGTGCTTAACTGGAAAAAATGTCCCCTGCCTCTTCAATTCAGATAAAAACATTTTAAAGCACTGTGTTGGTCAAATTAAATACATCTCGGCTCTGTTGGCCAAAGAAGTTTTGAATCTGTAGGCTCCTAGCTGATGTATAATACTTTATTTTCTTAACAACCGTCCAAAGACAGCATTATTCCTGTGGTACGGATGAAAAACTTTCAGAGAGAGAAGGCAGAGGGGATCTTGGATCTGGGCAAACCTGTGCTCCAACTCCTGCTCTCTCCGAGTATCAGACGTGTGACTGAAGAAGGGAGTAACTGTGCCGTCCTGACTTTAGTTTTGTTTCCGTGAAATGGTCTGCAATCTCCTAACCCACAGGACTGACCTCGGGAAAAGGACAAATGAGACGGAGGTAATTGTGTTTGCCTTGCAAGGTGTTGTAAATATTAGAGATAATACTTAAACCAAGCACCTGGGATAGTTCTTGGAACTTAGTAGGTCCTCAACAAATAGTACCTGAAACTATTAATGTAAGTCGTAACTTAATATTCTCAGTACAGGAAAAAACATCTGGATGTTGAGAGTGCACTGTGTGGACATAGTTTAAATCTTTACACTTGAATATCTGGAGAGGTTGGCATCATCCAGGCTGGACTTCAAAGAGGCTAAATGAACTCTTTGGGTCAGTCCTATGGCAGTAAGGACTCTGAGCGACACGTGGCCCAGAGGGCTCTGACTCCAGTATGCCCGGCGCAGAAGTGTCCTTACCTTCTTGTGCAGCAGCTGTGACTAGGAGTGGGCTGCTCTGGGGCTGGGATCGCCGCGTTTGCAGGCTCACATCAGTGCATGCACCGTGGGGAGGGTGTGTCGTCTACTGGGGTGTCTGGAAGCTCTTCAAACCTTGGAGCACTGGGGGGATGAAAGCAACTGAAGTAGGACTGCCTTCTCCAAGGGTGGATCAGAGCTCTTGCCTGGACATCCTTCTGGTTCGATGGACATTAGCCAGGAAGTTGGGACACAGCGGGCTGCCCCTTGGTCTCACTTAAGGAAAACATTCTGGGCTCCTTGCCAGTTAGGGTTCAGCCTCCAGCCCTGAAAGAAGGACCATGGACAGGCCTTCCAGTTCTCTGGTTCTTAGCCCGTGGCTCCCGGGAGGATATATCTAGAGGCCCTAAAATAATGAGGCCAGAGAAATGTGCATCAGTGCAAAAACAACCCCAGGCCTGCCAGATGCCCCCATGTACATTATCCATCCCTGTCTTCTTCCCCCAGTATCTGACCTGGCCAGCCACTTGACAGAACATCTGCGTGAACCACAAAGCCTGTGCCGGCAGGGTCCTGAGGCCTGGTGTACCGCTCCTTGGAAACGACGCATTCTTATCAGCAAAATTCCCAGTCATGCAGGAAGTCTGGAAAAGGAAGCCTTAAACCCACATTCTTTTGGGAGACGCTGCCCCGATGGGATTGCTGACGGCCATGATGGACGCTCTCAGGGTGACATATCCAGGAAGAGCTTTCTGGGCATTTGCTTCAAAGCACTTTACCAACAAAGAGAAATTCATTTTAGGAAATTAGCCACTTATTCTCCTAAGCTCCTGCTTCTGGTACCAGACACATCATACACACTACAGCAGACAGTGCAGCCCAGGTGGGGGTAGGGCGTAAGGTGCATTCTCCATAGCTGCCCTCATTTTCCCTCGGTCTTTTCTAGTCATTGCTTTTGCAAATTAAGGCAATTGCTAAGGTCTATTGCTTTTATTTATTTTTTTGGTTTGAAACTTTTTCCTGGTCTATTACTGAGGAGACACAAAGAAACCAATTCTCTATAGCCATGACCACTGAGATAGAGCAAAAAAGCAAAAGAAAACAAAAGCAACCTTGGTAGAGATTAGCCAGTTATCATGATCCATTAGGCCACAGATAGGGTTTGTTCAAATGAACCGTGTTGCAACTGCAGTCTGATCAAGTAAAACAGGTAACTACCAAATCTACTCTGTGATTTTGCAGATAGTGGGAAAATTTGTTACTTCTACTATAAAATGGCTCCAAAAACACTTGTTTCATATTATAAGCTCATGGCCTTCCTTAGGGGATACTTGAACTTGTCCAGAAACATGGCTTAGTTTAAATGCAGCCTCTTACCACCATATAACTCCTAATAATGTCCCCAAATAATACTTTCTTGGTCTGGTCAAAGTACTTCCTCTCACGATTTCCCTTGGTTTGCTTCCCTCCTCTTCATAGGATGCTTACCACCCAAGTGCCTGGAATCCTGCCTCTGTGGCTCAGTGGAATGAACTCAGAACAATTTTGAGGTCTCCATTGTTTTTACAAATGGCACAGTTGGTACTGAGAAGAGAGCCAAATTATTTCACTTCTTCCTGTTTTCAGGCAAACCTTCATTCCCTTCAGACCACCAAAACCTGTTCTTTAAAAGGCTATTTAGCAGTATCTACTGTATCTTGATTTATTTATTTACAATTAACGTATCCCAATTTTTAAAAACCATCATTTAAATAAATAACATAGCGCTATCCCAAAGGTAGTCAAAGGAATACACCCAATCCTATTCTATTAGAATTTCACCCTGTTGCATTAAATCCCCAGAAACATAATCAATTAGACCTCAGCACATCCACACAGATTAAAAATGTGCTATTATCCTGCTGTGTTATTTTTTAAAGCTTTATTCAATATTGGACCTAGATATTTCCCCCCACAGTGACAGTGTTTTCTAGTTTTCTTCTTACTGCTCACACTGAGATTTGACCAAAAACTCTTTTAAAAATAAAAAACAAAACTACTTAGGAAGCTAGAGATCAGCCAGGAAGAGACACCCCATTAGCTTTCATTGTCTCCTCTAGTACAGCTCTCATTTCTCCAGAGGCCCACAGCCTGGGACTGTCTGTGGCCAAGTCTGATGTTCCACGGGATGTCTCCTCAGACAGCTTGCCTCCTGGGTCTTCCCTCCAGATATTCATTGCCCCAGGTTTCCAAAGTGCTCCGATGCTATCACTGTCTAGAGCTGTGCAGAAATAGGTGCAGATACCCTTCTACTATTTTAAAAGCTGTGAAATAGGTAGGTACAAGAACATTTCCCATTTCCTTGCCCTGTGCAATTGCCATTGTTATAAATCATTGACAGAAGAGCACTCCCAAGTTTTCAGATGCCCTGTTTTTAGAGAAACCAACCCTCTTCTCACCTTCAGCAAACCCAGCACAGGCAAGCTGTAAGGAAGGGCTCACCAACATTTCCTGCAGCTGCTTTTGTTACATGGTGTGGATGCTGCTCCCCAAAGACACCTCAAATCAACTGTGTCCTTTCTTGGTGTCAGGATCAAGTCCCAAACCACCTTATGACCAAAAGAGAGCCCAGACCTTCCAGGTAGGGGAAATCAGCCTACATAAGCCACCCCACTTTAGAAAATACTTGCCTCCCCCAAAAACCCATAATCCATGACACGTATAAGTACTGTTGATGTTCGGGTATTTTGCCTCCCAGTCTTCTCTTTTCTTATATATTTACACATTACAAATTTGAAATTTTACTGTATATTCTGTTGCATTATATTTTGTGACCTTGTTTTCATTCAATATCAAGTCAAAAGCATCTCTTGCCCATAGGCATTATGTTATGTTACTGCAGGTTGAATCGGTGAGATAGCAGATGCTATTTTCATGATACCCCCTGTGCCAGGAAACAGAATTCTGGTTTCCACATACATCTCATTGTTAAAGGATTCTCAAGATCTTCCAGTGGACTGTTGTTAATCTTCCTAAAATGGCCTTGGTGAGGCTGGATATTGGCCAAGGAAAAGACCATCAAGGAGCAACTTTTATTTTGATTCAGGTCATTCTTTAGGCAAAGGCCTCACCTTAGGACTGGAGGGTCATTAGCCCTGTGACAGGCTAGGAAGATGTGCAGGATATCTAGCAGTTTTGTGTGCTTTGGGAATGCAGCAGCCTTGGCCAGCATGGCTCAGCAGGTCGGGTGCCACAGCTGCTCTTTCTCTTTACTCCAGTGCACTTAAGATCCTTCCTTCATTGTGAAATGAAGGACAGGCCAGAAAAGAAGTCTAGTGCGTAGCATAGTGACGTGGTCAAGATGTGCTGTTACAGGGCTTCAAGATGTCTTTCCATTATAAGCACCAAACCCCAGATCTACTCAGAAACTGAGGTCTTCACTAATGTCACATTAGAATGATTCAAAAGTCCTCATCAAAATAGCAGTAAAGAAACTCGTAGCTCATTAAGAGAATAATAGACAGTGACTGACTGGCATTTTTTTCCAGGAAAGCAAGTGTGACTCACTAAAGGAAACTGATTAATAATATGCAACATATTAACAGAACACAAGAGAAAAAATAATTTAATCATTTCACAGATTCTAGAAAGACTTTTGTTAAAATGCATAATTCATTTTTCTTAAACTTTGTAGAATGGAGAATTCCCAACAAATAAAAAAGTAGGCAAAATAGTATAAGGAACACCCGGGTCCGCACTAGACAGCTATTGCCACACTTCTCTTTTTTTCAAGATTTATTGGGGTATAATTGACAAATGAAAATAGTAAATATTTAAGGTGTATCAACCATTGTCACTTTTGTTACAGCTGTATGCCCATCCATTTCCCTCTGCCTTACATTATTATGAACCAAACTCGATGTTTTATTACATATTTTAGTACATACCTATAATATTTCAGTACATATCTCATAAAGATGAGGATCAAAAAACAACCTTAATGCCATAATCACACCAAAAAATTAACAATACTTCCTTAATACCATCAAATATCCAATAAATGTTCAAATTTCTTGTCTCATAAATATTATACTTTTTGACACTGTGTTTGTTTGAATCAGGATCCAAATAAGCCCCACACATTGGAATTGGTTGACGTCTTTTAAGCTTTCTTTAACTTAGAGTTGTTTCCCTCAAGCTTTCTCTTCCCCCCTTGCCCTTGGAGTTTATTGGCTGAAGAACTTGAGCTTGAGTCCTGTAGTTTCCCGAAGTCTGCATTTTGCTGATTGCTTCCCTGTAGGTAGTGTAGACTGTTCCTCTGCCCTTTGTATTTCCTAAGTTGGTAGTTGGATCTAGGGGTTTGATCAGATACAGCTTGGACACTTTTTGGACAAGGTTACCTCATAGGGGGTGTGTGTTTCCCCATTAGGAGGGGCATAATGCCTCATTGACTTTTTGAGATGTTAGCAGCCATGTGTTCTCAATGCTTAGTTAGGTAATTCTTTTATTTTAGATAAAGACATATTTCAATGCTAGAAACATCCTTAAAATGCAGAAACTCCAAAACATCTGCATCAAAGAAAGAAATAAGACAAGAATATACACTTTCACAGATATCATGTAGCATCACTGTTCTAGAGATCAGTTAATAAATTACAGGAGAAAAATCTGAGATATACAAGCATTAAAAAGGAAAAGTAAACTCATCATTATTTACAGGTTATGTAATAGTTATTTTTTTCCAGCAAATTTTCTTGGGATTTCCAGGGAATTGCAAATAATAAAATACTTTTGGACAGTGGGTAGATTAAAAATTGATATATTATAGTGAATAGCTTTCATATAGACAAGTGAAACTAGTTAATCTAAGACATAAATAGTCCATATACAAAAGCAACAGCCAAAAGAAAGCCCACATAGTAGTAAACTTAGGTAGAAATGGGCAAAAAAATGTAGATAAAAACACATCAAAATGCTACAGAAGGAATCCAAGTAGAATTTAGCTAAACAAAACAAAAGAAGACTACAAAACACCAAAAAACACACAAAAAAAATAAAACAAGCAAACAACACCCTCCTTCCAAAACCTACACATCATGTTCTTGTATTAGATTCAGTATCAGTAAAGGGCAATACCCCATAGATTAAAGAATTCAGTAGGATGTTTTTTTGGAACTGGGAAATTGATGCTCAAGTTCATTTGGAACAGCAGAAGTATAGGCAGGAAGGTTCTGGAGAAAAGGGATAATGGGGGGAGGTCACTCTCAGTGCCAGATATGAAAGATAATTATTAAGCCATATAATGAAAACTGTGGGTTTCTGGTGTGTTATCACAGAGATACATTAATGGAACAGTCTAAAAATTCAGAAACACCCAAATACTGTAAGAATTTAACATATACGCTAAAATTGGCATTTCGAATTAGTGAGGAAAATGTGTCTGGAGAAAAACGAAGCTAGGTTCCAAATTACATGAAATAAATTTTAGATTGATCAAAGAGTTAAACATGAAAAACAAAAGTATAAAACTATTTTTTAATATTAAAATAAAATATGGGAGAATTATAGAAATATGAACTAGGGAAGGTCTTTCTAATTACGACAAAAATTCAGAAAAACTAAAAGGAAAATAAGTATGTAAAGAGAAATACCACTTCTGCATAGTGCAAAACAAACAAACAAAAAAAACAACAAAGTCCCTTCCGCCTAACTAAAAGTCAAGGTAAATGACACGTTGGGGAAAAAGTCCTGTGAGCATCTTTATAACCATTACTTTGAACTTCTTATCAATTAGTACAAAAACAACTTAGTAGAAATATGGGCAAAGAAAGTGAAGTGCTAGTTTAAGGACAATAAAGAATAAATGGCTCTGAAGCCTGTGAAAAGATGTCCAATCTCATTTATAATACAAAAAAGACAAGTCAAATCTACAATGAAATTTTTTGCTTTTATCAGATTAGTAAAGGTTAAATAAGTGATAAAATATAAGTGTGAGGGGAGGCAAGCATTTTCATACATTGTTCACACAAGTCTGAACTAGCATTACATCCATGAAGAAATGGATAATTCCCATCCATATTAAAAATGCACGTGCCCTTGGATTCAGTGATTTTACTTTTAGGAATAAATCCTACATATATGATTTCATGAGAACATGAAACATTACTTATTTTTTTGTCGAAGTGTAGTTGACATACATATATTATTTTCAGGTGTACAAAATAGCAATTCAACAATTATATGCACCGTGAAATGCTCACCACAATAAGTGTAGCTAGCATTTGACATTATACAAAGATATTACAATATTATTGACTATATTCCCTACTTTGTACTTTTATCCCTATGACTTTGTAACTCAAAGTTTGTACTGCTTGATCCCCTTCACCTATTTCCCCAATGTTGCTGCTTTTAAGATTCTCTTTTTATCTTTAATATTTGACAATTTAATTATTATGAGTCTTAGTGTAGTTGTCCTTGTATTCATCTTGTTTGGAGCTCTCTGTGATTCCTGGACATGGATGTCTGTTTCCTTCCCCAGGTCAGAGAAGTTTTTAGCAATTATTTTTTAAAATAAATTTTCTGCCCCTTTCTCTCTCTCACTCACTTCTGCTTCTGGGACTCCTATAATGTGAATGTTTGGATGTTTGACATTGTCCCAGAGCACCCTTAACCTTCCTCATTTCTTTCTCTGTTTTTTTTCTTTCTGCTATCGAACTTGAATGCTTTCTAGTACTCTGTCTTCTAAATTGCTGATGTGTTCTTATGTATCCTCTTATCTGCTATTGATTCCCTCTAGTGTCTTTCTCATTTCAGTTACTGTATTTGTCAGCTCTGAGTGGTTCTTTTTTATATTTCCTATCTCTTTGTAGAAGTTCTCACTGCGTTCATCCACTCAAGTCCTGTGAGCATCTTTATAACCATTACTTTGAACTTTTTATCAGATAGATTGCTTATCTCTGTTTTGTTTAGTTTTTTTTCTGAAGTTTTGTCTTGTTCTGCTGTTTGTTCTGTCTCCTCATTTTGTTAACTTTCTTTTCTTATTTGTTTCCATGAATTGGTGAAATAGCCACCTGAATCTTGAAGGAGTGGCCTTGTGTATGAAAGTCCCTGTGCACACTGTGTATATTTGGTGGCTTTGGTTGGCTGGCTGAAGTCAGTGTGGGCTAGAGGTCCAGGGACTGCTGAGGTGGCAGGCCAGCTAACGTGCCTGGACCCTGCTCCCATCTGTGCTACTGAGGTATAGGGGGAGTGTAAACAAAGTATTTGCCTGCACATTCAACCCTGGAGAGAGTTTATCAGTTCCTCCACCACTTGGTGGTGTTCTAGCATTGGCTAGTACCTGGGTTTCTTCCACATATATCCTAGTTGCTTTTAAAATCATGTTTATTTTTTCTGTGCCCCAGAGTGAGTGAGTCTGTGCATGGGTCCCTTGGTGACATCCCTCCTCCTGCAGGTCATTGAACTAAGGGTGGGGTTCACACTGTGGCAGTGTCTCCATCTCTCCTGTCCTTCCCTGTGTGGTTCTGCTAGCCTTTGTTGTGCAGAAGCTGTTTACTCAGCCCTCAGCTCTTCTCCAGCTTCTCAGCTTTTCATTGTAGACTCAGTACATATGTGGGAGCTGGGTTCAGGATCTTCCTACACCTCTGTCTTGGACCTGTCCCTCTGCAGCATTATTTATAATGGCAGAAGATTAAGATTTAAAGTAAGTTAAAACAACTTAAATACCCACCAGGAGACAGGTTAAATAAATCATGGTAGATTCACACTAGGGAATATTATGCAGCCATGAAAAAGAACAAGGAACCTCTAAATGTGCTAATATAGAATGAACTCCAAGACATAATGCTAGTGAAAGGAGGAAGTAATATTGTGTTCCCAAGTGTGATAAATAAAAGCTATATACATGTCTATATTATATTTATAAATAGCTATGTAAAATATATTTGAAAATTTATGCAGGGCTTGTTAAACACACAGCAGGCTAATTTGTTAAACACAAATTGGATAATGCTGAAGCAAAACACAGGGCACAGATGATGATCTGAATATTTCAAGGTGGGGAGTAATAAAAAAACCCAAAACCAAATAAAAAATGAATGGACCCTGCAGTTCCAAGATAGATGGACTGGTATAGGATCCTCAGGGACAGTTGTTTCTACCAGGACTCAGTACTTATCTGCTCACTCAAGGAGAGTCAGGGTTCTGTCTACCCAACGCCATTCTTCATTCAACACTTCTACCATGTGACATGTGCTGGAAATAAGAGAAGTAAGAGATACTGCTGCTTTTCAGGATTGGACAGTGTAGTGGAAGAGACAGATAAATGAGCAGAGCAGTGTAATGTGGGTGATTCTCACTGTACTAGAGGGGAGTACAGGGCATAGTGTAGGAACTTTAAGGAATTCAGGGATGAGATGATCCCAGGAAACACATCTGGTGTTTTATGGGGTGACTATCTTTCTAGGATAGTGGGAAGTCTTTTTTGGAGAGAGGCGTTTAATATCAGAATAAGAGTAGAATGTCTGAATCAAATAAGAACTCACAAGTAGAAATCTTAGACCCTCAACATCCAGGAAGCCTGGCAATCCAGATACCTTGCCCCCAATTATTCCCTAAGTTTCTGTTTCTCATCATTTGAAATGTTCCCTTAACTTCTTCATAAGACCACAGCATGTCCCTGGTAGCCTGAGGAAGAGCCATAGTCAGACACAAATGTCTTCACTTGCTCCAGATGGCACTTCTTTGCAGAAGTCCCAGTGGCTCAGATCAGTCAATGAAAGCTTCAGGAACTCTGGGACCACTGATATGACGGACATGTGTCATGACTTTGTGAGGCCTGGGTCCAGGTTTCTATGAGATTCTCAAAGAAACCTGGGTTTAAAAGAGTGGTGCTGCCAGATGCTAATTTGATTTAACTCCTGGAGGCTTCAGCCCATGGTCCTGAGGCTCCCATTCATAAAGGAGAAAGACTTTCCAAAGAAGACATACAAATGGTCAACAGATACATGAAAATGTGCTCAGCATAACTAATCAGGGAAATGCAAATCAAAACCACAATGAGGTACCACCTCACATGTGTTAGAATGCCTAGTGTCAAGAAGGCAGAGATAGCAAGTGTTGGTGAGGATGTAGAGAAGAGGGAACCCTCATGCACTGTTGGTGTGACTGTAAATTGGTACAGCCACTATGGAAAACAATATGGAGGTTCCTTAAAATATTAAAAATAGAAGTACCGTATGCTCCTACAACAAGATATTGAATTGATATGTGCACTTCCATATTCACTGCAGCATTACTCACAATAGTCAAGACATGGAAGTAACCTAAGTGTCTGTCAATGGATGAATAGATGAGATGTGATATATATAAGGAATGGGATATTACCCAGCCCTGAGAAAGAAGGAAATCCTGCCATTTCTGACAACAAGGATGGACCTTGAGGGCATTATGCTAAATGAGATAAGTCAGACAGAGAAAGACAAGTACTGTATGATCCCATTTATATGTGGAACCTAAAAAAGCTGAACTCGTATAAATGCATAAATGGAGAGTAGAAAGGTGTTTACCAGGTACCGGGATGTGGGCGAGATATTGGTCAAAGAGTACAAACTGCCAGTTATAAAGATAAGTAAGTTCTGGGGATCTAATACACAGCTTAGTGAATATAGATAACAATACTGCATTATATACTTGAAAATTGCAAAGAGAGTAGATTTTAAGTGTTCTCACCACATAAAAGAAATGGTAGTTATGTGATCTGATGGAAGTATTTAGCTAATGCTGTTGTGGTAATCATTTTGTGATATATGAGTGCACCAAACCAACATGTTTTGCCCCTTAAACTTACACAATGTTGTATGTCAATTGTATCTCAATAAAGTTGGGGAAAAAAGATTGCATGCCTGTTACCACTACTGGAAAAAAACTGGACAGCATGGGCTAAAAGAATTGTATTTGAGGATAAAGTAGAGGCATAGAGTGGGCATACATTTTGTGTACATGGGATATGTGATCAGAAAAGGTAACAAAGCTGAGGGGACCAAGAGCCCTATAGAAGGAACAGGCCCAGAGAGGCAGCCTGAATCAGCACAGAAACCCATCACCATCCAAGAAAGGAAGAGAAACAGACCAAAACAGCTACTCTCTCTAGGAGTTATTTCTTTGCCCTCAAGGATCCCAGCTCAATCCCCCTTCTCTCTTACTTGGGGAGATCAAGGGTGTAGTCTGCACTGGAAAGTCAGTTGTCAGACCATTCTGACGATCTTGCTCCCTTTTCCCCAGGGCCTCATTTGCATTCTTTGCTTTGAAAAGTGTAGGGAGGGTCAGAAGAAGTTGTAGCCATGGGCTATTTTAACAGCTACAGAGTTTAGGTAGAACAAAACCAACTTCAATAGTCATCAAAGAAATGCAAATTAACGTAACCTTTTGAGTTTATCAATTTTTATCTACTAAGTGAGCAAAAACTAATTTAATTCCCAGTAAGGTGGCAATAAAAAAAATTATTCTCACTCTACTTGACATCATAAGTTGTTAACAGTTTTTCCGAAAGCAAGAGGGAATAGAGTCCTGAAATGATTGTATCAGCAGATACAGGCTTGTCATGCATGGAACCAGTCTACACCACGCTGCACCTAAATGTCCAACAAAAGGGGATGGCAGACTAACTAACCCCTGTGCGCTCTCTGAATGGACATATATCTGGGCACATGGAATTATAATTCTGCAGATGCTATTACAAATGGAAGTGGCTTTAAATTATCTGTTAAGTGAAAACACCCATAGCCTGGTTGAAGCTCGGTAAAATTAGTCGTACGGTCAGGATTGAAAAATATATAAATAAATGAAAATCATGGGGCTAACAAAGTTGTATGGTGGTATATATATGATGCCAATTGTTTTAAAATGGAAATGAAAGATTGAAAAAATATATTTTAGGAGGTACAGCCCATGGTGTCTCTTGGAGAAAATAGAGGAACTTCTCACTCCAGCAACGGAGGGATATCTCCAGCTTAAGGTGACAGTGGTGAGAAGTGAGAAAAGTGCTGGGGGGGTGTCTCATCAAGCAGAGAGGATGTGCGCTGTGGCTCTCTCCTCCTGGGATCCCCAGACAGAATGGTCATCAGACAGCAGATGTGAGTGCAGGAAACAGCCTTCCCTCAAAGCTGAAGAGAGATTTTTTGGAGAGGAAAACCAGATCTAGGAACTCCTTGACACGACTGGTGTTTTAAACAATAGCTGTGCACCCAGAGACCAACCTGGCCTGGTGGTCATAAATATGGGGGCTGTTGACAAACGGTTTCCCACTTTGGGACTTGGGTTCACAGTTCAAGAGTCACGTGGACCGGCTTGAGCTGCAGGGCTTGGCCTCTGAGCAGAGCACAGGCTTCTAGAAGAAGCGGGGCTGGCTGAGTCTTACGGAAAAGAAACTCTCAGGTTTCACTCAAAGGAGGATGTGTGGGGCGGCGGGCCGAGCTGGGAGCGGGAGGGAAAGAATGGTCCCTTTCAATGCAGACAGATGCCATCTGGCTCAGAATCAGCTCAGTTTAAAAAAAAACCCCAAGTGGTCCAATAACATTTAAAAATCTGCACACATTCAAAGTTGTATTTTAAATACCACACAAGGGCAGATGATAAATGTGATGGTTTTTCCATCCTGTGAATATGGAGAAAAGCCTTAGCAGGTGTGCACAGATACGTGTGTGTGTGTGTGTGTGTGTGTGTGTGTGTGTGTGTGTGTGTGTATCCATTTTGGGGTATGCATAAATACTTACACCCAAGTTTTTGTACACACACATTTGCTACCAGAATCACACACATTTCCATTCTCTGCTCAGAGAGCTACAAGCCTGCAGTTGATCTAAGTTTGGCATGGGCCGAAGCCTCTACTTAGAATGGCTGCTTGGACTGCTTCTGAGCAGGACAACAGGCTTTCAGCTTCTAAGAAAACCGTCTGTAAACCATTGGGAAGTGAAGACAGCCATTGTTGGTTTAGAACCATGCTAAATTTTGGACCCAGCCATGATGTGGTCCTTAATTCTTGATGGCAGAATTATTCTGCTCACAGGCTTCCAATATCTAAGTGTTTATCCCATGATGGATACAGTGGCATGGAGAATTAAGAGTCGTGGGGTTTCCAGGGCCCGGGATGGGCTTACTCCTGGGTGCTCCTACCCTCCTGTTCTTTCTGACCTGTGAGATCATACAGGTGCTCCTTATGCCAGTCTCCACCCAAGAGGACAGGGGGCCAGGAAAGGCGCTGGGGCTCCTCTCTTCGGGGCGGCGGGTACCCCTGGGAGAGCTAGCTGGGCCTGGGTCAGGGGGAGGGCTCCATAAATCCTGTAGTCACGTCCACCTCATAAAACTGCTGCCTAATTAAAGGCAGAGCAGTTCCAGGGGAGGCAGCTCTGCATGCTGGAGGGCTGCATAGCCTGACAGTGGCCTGAAGGGTCAAGCTGAGATGGGCAGAGACGGTGTAAGCAAAGTGCCCACGGGCCTGCTCCTTCACCTAGCCAAGCCACCAGGAAAAGTAAAGAGAAGAGGCTGGGATAAATGACCCCTGCAAGGCTGCAGATGGGACTGGCTGGAATCAGCCATCCCCAGGTAGATGGGGCTGGGCCAGGTGCCCGTGGCTGCCGCAGAGCAGGCCCTCTGGTCAGGAGCTGAGGAAGCAGGCCAGGGCTTGGGCATTTAGTTACTCCCTAAATGTCCTCCCTGAGGACAGTGAAGTGATCAGTGAGAGAGCAAGGAGTGCAGAATCCTGTGTTCTTCCTCCACTTTGGAAGGTCATGGGGCCCCTTGCCTCTGGCTGCATCCTTTTCTAAGAGCATGACAGACAGCCTTCCTCCCCCTGAGATGCCTCTGGGTGTTTTCAGGCATGCTGGGCCAGGCCCCTTCTCAGGAAGCCAGTGCTTGAAAAGCTGTTAGGGGTTATCCTGTCCACCCTCATTTTACCAACGAGGACACTGAGGTGCAGAGAGGCAAAGGGTTTGCCTAAGGCGACAGGGGGACTGAGAGCTGGGCTGGGGAGCCAGGCAGACCCGAGGGGCACCGGTCCTGCATGAGCTAAGGCTGTCCTACAGATGGAGGAGTCTGGGGAGGGTCGGTGTGCCATGAATGTTGGGAATAAAGGGAATAAGGGGAGAAGCTGGAGGCAAAGGTGGAAGGGGCAGGTCGACAGCCACACACAGTGGCTCTCTCCATGGCTGCTCTCCTGCTGGCAGTCACAGGGGCCAGGAAGAGGTGTGTGGATGTGGCTAGAAGGAACCCCGGTGCCAAAGGTCTGAAGGCAGCAGGCCAGGGCAGCAGAGATAGGGAGTTACCACCTTCTCATGTTTTTATTGTGGTAAAATGAATACAACTGAAAATTTACCATTTTAACCAGTTTTAAGTGTACAGTGCAGTGGCATTAAGCACATTCACAATGTTGTGAAGCCATCACCATCTGTCTTCAGAACTGTTTCATCTTCCCCAAAAGATACTCTACACCCAGTGAACACAAAAGCCCGGTCCCCCACGCCTAGCCACGGTCAACCCCTGTTCTACTCTCCACCTCTGAATTCTACCATTCTAGGGACCGCATATCAGTGGAATCATGCAGTATTTGTCCTTCTGTGACTGGCTAATTCACTGAGCATAATGTCCTCAAGGTTCCTCCGTGTACGTTGCAGCAGAGCCACCTTTGGTTTTAAACTGCACACCTTTTGAAGGTTCTTTTCTCAGGCCCCCAGAGGAGATGGCTGCCACAGGCAGCTCAGGTCTTGGGGCTGGGGCGCTGCGTGCTGGTGCCCTCTAGTGTTCTAGGACTCCAGCGCAGTGCTGGGTTTCTGGAACTCTTTGCTTCTTAAAAATTTTTATTTTTTATTGAAGTATAGTTGGTCTACAGCATAGTGATTCAACAATTATATACATTAGAAAATGCTCACCAAGATAAGTGTAGTCACCATCTGTTACCTTACAGAGGCGTTACAATATTGTTGGCTATATTCCTATGCTGTACTTTTTATCCCTGTGACTTAATTTATTTAGTAATCGGAAGTCTGTCCCTCTTTATCCTCTTCACCTATTCACTTATCCCCCAGCCCCTCCCGTACTGCAACCTCCAGTCTGTTCTTTGTGCTTAGCTCTTGACTCCAGTCTGCATGCGTTTGAGTTGGTTAGCATTCTCATTTTTACCTTACTCAGGAAGGAGAATTTGGCCTGGGCACGTGAAAGGAAAAAGCTACTGAGGGTAGGGATTTTCACACCGTCTTGTAAGATTTAGAAATCTGGTGTGGCTTTTCTGGGTTTTTCATAAGTTAACGTTAAGTATTTCAGACAAAATCTTTGTATGTGGTCACTGACATGAGCCTTGACACCCTGCTGGACTGCCCTGTGGACAGCCTGCCCGCCTCCAGCCACGCACAGGGCCTGAGGAGGGGCCTGCAGGAGGTCGGGGGTGCGCTGCTGGCAGCTGCCTTCTAGGGCACCGACCAGGCCCAGCCAGCCGTAAGATGCCTCTTTTCAGGTGAGGCACCTCCTGGGAATTCCCAGAAATGACCGAGTGAAACTGGCAGAGAATGGCTGTGGGCGGGAGCAGGGTGAGGAGGAGTTGAGGGTCCGAACTAACAGCACATCAGGTGAAAAGCCAGAGAAATGGGCTGACCGTGACTGTAGCCCCAAAAGAGGGCAGCTCCCCTCCCTCTAATTTCATACAGAACACATCTCATTTGTAAGGCTCCCAGTCCCCGAAAGAGAATGAGCGGGGAACTGGCCTCTGAAATACAGGCACCGTGAGCAGCTCAGTGACAGGGATGTGCTCAGTGAGGCCTGTGGGCACAGGGCTGGGCCTCTGTGTCCCCGGAGGCGTGTAAGTCTCAGGACAGGAAATCCCGCGGCAAAATACCTCTAATAACCGAAATCAATCAAAGGGAGAAATAAAATTTAAAATCCACTTATTGCTTACAAGCTGCAGTTCGGGCCCTTCTCTCTTTCCTGCTCCAACAGCAACAAAACCGGCCCTCCCCCTCACTTCTCAGGTACAGATAAGCGCTCATTGCCCAGGTAATTACCCATTGACATGCAAATGAACTTCTCCACCCCTGAGGAATGATGCAAATGCACTAAAGCCATACTTCTTTCCACCTCTGAACGCCTGTTGATATGCAAATATACCAAAGCCAGGCGGGATATTCTGGAAATACTATAATTTTACCCACAAGGGGTCTCTGATGGGCCCCATTTAGGCCTCAAATTTGAGGAGCCCAACAGAAGACTGGCCTTTTCTGCTGCTGGCTCAGACCCTGAGGTCCGACAGGCAGGAAGGGAAGTCCTTTTGGGCATCTGACCCTTCCCCACTGAGAAAGTTTTGGCTTTTTGAAGTATGTGTATGCATATATATTTGTGTGATAAAATAAATACACATAGCATAACATTTACCATTTTAACCCTTTTTAGGTGTAAAGTTCAGTGGCATTAAGTACATTCACAGTGTTGTGCAACCATCACCTCATTCAGTCTCCATATTGTTTTCATCTTCCCCAAACCAAAACTCTGTCCTACTAAACATTAATTCCCCACCTGCCTCCTGCAGCCCCTGATACCACCCTTTTACTTTCTGTCTCTATGAATCTTATGACTCTCAGGACCTTATATAAATGGGATCACACAGCATTTGTCCTTTTGTCACTGACTGAATTTACTGAACATGTCGTCCTTAGGATTTATCCATGGTGTAGCCTGTGTCGGGATCTTCTTCCTTTTTAAGTCTGACCAATATTCCATTGTATGGACACCCCACACGAAGTTCTTGCATACTGCAGGTCTGCTAGAGAAGTCGGCCAGGCAAATCTCTGTTACCCTGCTTGTTAGTCTCTGCTTGGCTTTGTATCAGGGGTTTCTCTTCTTTTCAGGACTGTAATCAGGGGGACGAAGCTCGCCCATGTGGCAGGTAGGCAGGATGAGATGATGTCAGGCAAGCTGGACAGGCCACGAGGGCTTCCAGGGTTCCAAGAAGGGAGAAAACACTGTGGGCTGAGGGAGCCTGTGGGCCAGGTGGGCTTCTTGGAAGAGGAAGCAGGGCTCAAGCTGGAGGGAGAGGATTGGAAGAGGTGGATGGGAACAAGGAGGAGGAAGGGGGACAAAGCAGCCCTAAGGGAGGCACCAAGCTGCCCTCACAGGCAGAGTGTTTATTTCTCAGACCTTTCTGAAATAAGCCGTTTAAAAGCAACTTTTCTGCTATTCACTGGCTGGTTTTCCTCTTGCGTGGAACAGTAGGAAGGCATTTCTGAGCCACAGCGTCAAGAAAGGCCATGAGTGCTGAAGCTCTGCCTTGGAAAGATCTGCTTTTCAGTCCCAGTTCTGCCACTTTGTACAGTGCAACCTCAGGCACATTTCTTATGATCTTGAGATACAATTTTCTCATCTATGGAATGGATACACACTAATATCTTGTTTTCAGATTGTTGAGAATATTAATGTATTTAAAGTACCTAGCACAGTGCCTGGCATATAAAAGATTCTCAATAAATAGTAGAATTGGTAGGAGTGGAAACAGTGGTAATAGTAGCACAAGAGTAATAGAAGATTTATTCATTCATTTAACAAATACTTATTGTTGCTTGCTGTGAGCCTGGCCCTGGGGTTTGGTGTTAAATATATCATGAGCAGGTAGGCAGGATCCTGCCTGGAGGAGCTATGTGATAAAGCAAAATAAAAAGCAAGATGATTTCAGGTTGTAATGAATAAGACGACATGTTGAGAATAACCGAAGTTGTTGCCTTAGATAAGGCAGTCAGGGAAGGCCGCTCTGAGCCCTGGGAAGGGCTGAGAGAAGACGGCAGGGACGAGCTTGTGTGTCTGGCCCTGGAGGACCACTTAATGAGCCAGCAGGAAAGTGGGGCGGGATGACTTGGAGGCATTCAGTGACCAGAAGAGTTTGGATTTTATTCTAAATGCAGAGGAATGAAGGGTTGAAGTAGGAGATGATATGATCTGACTTCTGTTTTAAAAGATAGCCTAAACCTGAAGAAACAAAAACCACAAACTACCAGTTAAAAAATGGACAAGGTCTTGAATAGATATTTCTCCAAGAAGAAATACAGATGGCCAATAAGCGCATGAAAAGATACTCACCATCACTAATCATTAGGGAAATACAAATCAAACCCACAATGAAGTGTTATTTCATACCCATTAGGATGGCTATTATTAAAGAGACAAAATGAAACAAAAAAACAGTGTTGGTGAGGATGTGGAGAAATTGGAAGCCCTGTGCATTGCTGGTGGGAATGTAAAATGGTGTGGCCACTGTGGAAAATAGTAGGGTCCTTAAAAAATTAAACCTAGAACTACCACATACCACAAGAAACCACACTTCTACTTCTAGGTATTTATATCCCAAAGAATTGAAAGCAGGGACTCCAAAAGATGTATGTACACCCATATGCATAGCAGCATTATTTGCAGTAGCCAAATGGTAGAAACAACGCAGGTGTCCATTACCAGATGAATGGTAAAGAAAATGTGGCATGAACATAGAGTAGAAAGTATCAGCTTTAAAAAGGGATGAAATCCTGTCAATTTGTTCACCTTGAAGACAGTATCCTAAGTAAAAAAAGCAAGTCACAAAAGGGCAAATACTAGTGACTCCACTGACACGAGATCCCTAGAATGGTCAGATTCATGGAGACAGAAAGTAGAATGGGGGTTACCAGAGACTGGGGGAGGGACATGGGGGAGTTAGTGTTTAATGGGGACAGGGATTCAGTTTGGGATGATGAAAAAGTTCTGGAGATGGATGGTGGTGATGGTTGCCCAATACTGTGAATGTACCGAATACCACTGAACTGAACACTTCAAATGATAAATTTTATGTGTGTATATTTTTACCACATTACACAAACAAGGTAAGATTGGAGGGGAGTGAGTGTGGAGATGAGCGACCGTCCGTCATGCAAGCACATGATGACGATGGCCAACCCAGGGCAATGTCGGAGCACAGGGAGGAGGCAGGAGTTGAGACACAGGATTGACAGGCCTGCATGTGGGCTGAGGAGGGGCAAGAGTCACTTGCATCAGGTTTTTATTTGGGCAGCTACGTGGCATCATTTGCTGAAATGGCAGAAACAGGGGAGGAAACATATTCATGGAAAAAAGCAAGTGTTTCTTTTTGTACATATGAACATTGTGAACACTTACTGAGGTATGATTGGCACACAGTGAACTACACATATTTAAAATATATGAGTTGGTAAATTTTGATATAAGTGCATATTAAATTTGAGATATGTGATACTATGATTTACAGTAAGAATATACAGTTAACCTTGAACAACATGGGTGTGAACTGTACAGGTCCACTTTTATGTGGATTCTTTTCAATAAATATATTGGAAAAGTTTTTGGAGATTTACAACAACTTGGGAAAACATTTTTTTCTCTAGCTTGCCTTATTGTAAAAATGCAGCATATAATACATATAACACAAAAAATAATATTAATTGATTATGTTATTGGTAAGGCTTCAGGTCAACAGCAGGGTATTCATAGTTAAGTTTTGGGGGAATCAAAAATTTTATGTGGGTTTGTGACTGGGTGTCTGGGCTTGTGCATCACCCACTGCACCCGTTGGAAGCAAGGCCAGTAGAGGGCACTAGCTCTGTGCTAGTTGTTGGAACCTTCACCTGAAAGGCAAGAAGCCCACAGATCCCTTGGAGTGATTCCCAGCTCTAGATCACTGCATAATTTATTGTCCAAACTGGGATGTCTTTCAGAATGAACAGGACAGTATTGATAATTACCCTGGGACAACAGGATAAAATGAAACTGCCATGGGAAAACTAGGATGGATGGTCAGCCTACTCCACACCAACCAGTTCCCGAAAGAGTATTCAATCTCTGTCCTGACATATTGGCTTAAATATCTGAACTTCTCTAAAGGTCCCTTGCTAATCTCTTTTCCTTTTTGTTTTTTCATGTTTCCTGTGAATCAAGCTGCGAAGTTGTGGATTCATAAAAAGAATACACAAGAGGGGCTCAAAGATGGTGGTGTGAGTAGGGCGATGGAAATCTCCTCGCAAAACCATACATATTTTAAAAATACAGCAAATACAACTATTCCTAAAAGAGAGACCAGAAGATACAGTACAACAGCCATACTATATCTACATCTATGAGAACTAAGCATCTCACAAAAAGGGTAAGATACAAAGCAGTGACCCCGCGGACCCGAGCACTCCCCCCACCCCAGCTCACAGGTGGGAGGAAAAGAATCAGAGTGGGGAGGGAGTGGAAGAACAGGACTGCTAAATAACCAGCCCTAGTAATCTGCCCTGGGAGCACAGACACACATTGCATGGTGTATTGGGTATTAGAGAAACGGAAAAGTAAAATCTGAGATGGAGACTGTGAGTGGATCCCCATAGCCGGCTCCCCAGGGAGAAAAGTAAAGCAGTCCCTTTAAAAGTCTTAAAGGGACAAGAGTTTAACAGGTGGACAAAATCGTCCTGGCACAATCAGCCCAGCAGGCTGGCAATCTTAAGGAATTTAGGCGCTCTAACCCTCTGGGTGGCAATGCAGCTCCGAAGCCCCTGACAGAGATAAGCAGCCTGACATTCATTCCCCTGCCGGCACTGCAAGCAAACCAGCTGACCCGCCATTGCTGCAGACCAGCCGGGGAGCAGTCCCACCCACAGCAACCACAAAGAGTCTTCTCATAGCACGCAGCTACCTGGGAGAGACCCAGAGGCTGCCCCCTGAGTGCAGCTGCTGGGCACAGGCAGAGAGGAAGCCAGCGCAAAGTCCAGAAGGCATGAAGGGGCGCCGTTCTTACAGAAGAACACAGGCTGCATGCCTGCGACACCTGGCAGTGCCCTAGGCCATCCCGAGGCCTTCCTCGCCCACGGTAGCTCCGGGAATTAACCCAGAGACTGCTCCCTGTGTGCAGGTAACAGGCACAGGCAGCAAAGAAGGGCAAGGCAAAAAGCAAGCAGGAAGGGTCTTTGTTCTCTCAGCTGACACACATGCCGTTTGCCGGTGATCACTTCTACCACCATGAAAAGGGAGAAGAACCTGGTCCAGTCCAAAATCACCTAGACAATGCCAGGTGAGATAGATATAACCAATCTTCCTGAAAAATAATTCAAAATAAAAGTCATAACCATGCTGATGGAGCTGCAGAGAAATATGCAAGACCTAAGAAATGAATTCCAGAGGCAGATAACAGAAATGAAACAAACAATGGAAGGACTTAAGAGTAGACTGGATGAGGTGGAAGAGACAGTTAATGGAATAGAAACCAGAGAACAGGAATACAGAGAAGCTAAGACAGAGAGAGATGAAAGGATCTCTAGGAATAATAAGAGAACTGTGTGACCAATCCAAACAGAACAATATTAGCATAATAGGGGTACCAGAAGAAGAAGAAGAGAAAAAGGGATTGAAAGTGTCTTTGAAAAAATAATTGCTGAAAATTTCCCCAAGCTGGGGAAGGAAATAGTCTCTCAGACCACGGAAGCCCACAGATCTCCCAATACAAGGGACCCAAGGAGGACAACACCAAGACACATAATAATTAAAATGGCAAAGATCAAAGACAAGGACAGAGTATTAAAGGCAGCTAGAGAGTGAAAAAAAAATCACCTACAAAGGAAAACCCATCAGACTATCATTTGACTTCTCAACAGAAACCTTACAGGCCAGAAAAGAACGGCATGATATATTTAACGTAATGAAACAGAAAGGCCTTGAACCAAGAATACTGTATCCAGCATTATTTGAGGGAGGGATTAAACAACTCCCAGACAAGCAAAAGCTGAGGGAATTTGCCTCCCACAAACCAACTCCAAAGGATATCTTAAAGGGACTGCTCTAGATGGAAGCACTCAAAAGGTTAAAAAGATGTCACCGGAGAAAATAAAATCATAGCAAAGAAAGGAGACCATCCAAATACTAACTAAAGGCAAAAAGTAAAATCAACTTCCCACAAAAACAGTCAAAGAAAACGTAAAAGAGTACAGAATAAAACACCTAGTATATAAAGAATGGAGGAGGAAGAATAAGAAGGAGAGAAAGAATCATCAGACTGTGTTTATAATGGCTTAATAAGAGAGTTAAGTTAGACTGTTAGATAGTAAAGAACCTGCCCTTGAACCTTTGGTAACCACGAATCTAAAGCCAGCAATGGCAATAAGTACATATCTATCGATAATCACCCTAAATGTAAATGGACTGAATGCACCAATCAAAAGACACAGAGTAACAGAATGGATAAAAAAGCAAGACCCATCTATATGCTGTTTACAAGAGACTCACCTCAAACCCAAAGATATACACAGACTAAAGGTGAAGGGATGGAAAAAGATATTTCATGCAAACAACAAAGAGAAAAAAGCAGGTGTTGTACTACTTGTATCAGACAAAATAGACTTCAAAACGAAGAAAGTAGCAAGAGATAAAGAAGGACATTACATAATGATAAAGGGGTCAGTCCAACAAGAGGATATAACCATTATAAATATCTATGCACCCAACATAGGAGCGCTGAAATATATGAACCAAATACTAACAGAATTAAAGGAGGAAATAGAAAGCAATGCATTTATTTTAGGAGACTTCAACACACCACTCACTCCAAAGGACAGATCAACCAGACAGAAAATAAGTAAGGACACAGAGGTACTGAACAACACACTAAACAGATGGACCTATGAGACATCTACCGAACTCTACTACCAAAAGCAAAAGGATACACATTCTTCTGAAGTGCACATGGAACGTTTTCCAGAACAGACCACATACTAAGCCATAAAAAGAACCTCAGTAAATTAAAAAATATTGAAATTCTACCAACCAACTTCCCAGATCACAAAGGTATAAAACTAGAAATAAATTGTACAAAGAAAACAAAAAGGCTCACAAATACATGGAGGCTTAACAACATGCTCCTAAATAATCAATGGATCAACGACCAAATTAAAACAGAGATCAAACAATATATGGAGACAAATGACAACAACAGCACAAAGCCACAACTTCTGTGGGATGCAGCAAAGGCAGTTCTAAGAGGAAAGTATATTGCAATCCAGGCCTATTTAAAGAAGGAAGAACATTCCCAAATGAATAGTCTAAAGACACAATTACTGAAATTGGAAAAAGAAGAACAAATGAGGCCCAAAGTCACGAGAAGGAGGGACATAATAAAGATTAGAGAAGAAATAAATAAAATTGAGAAGAATAAAACAATAGAAAAAGTCAATGAAACCAAGAGCTGGTTCTTTGAAAAAATAAAACAGATAAACCCCCAGCCAGACTTACTAAGAGAAAAGAGAATCTACACACATAGACAGAATCAGAAATGAGAAAGGAAAATCATGACGGACACCACAGAAATACAAAGAATTATAAAAGAATACTATGAAAATCTATATGTTAACAAGCTGGAAAACCTAGAAGAAATGGACAACTTCTTAGAAAAATACAACCTTCCAAGACTGACCAAGCAAGAAACAGAAAACCTAAACAGACCAATTACCAGCAATGAAATTGAATCAGTAATCAAAAAACTACCCAAGAACAAAACCACTGGGCCAGATGGATTTGCCTCTGAATTCTACCAGTTATATAGAGAAGAAATGATACCCATTTTCCTTAAAGTTTTCCAAAAAATAGAAGAGGAGGGAATACTTCCAAACTCATTCTATGAAGCCAGCATCACTCTAATACCAAAACCGGGCAAAGACCTCGCCAAAAAAAGAAAATTGCAGACCAATATCCCTGATGAACATAGATGCAAAAATACTCAACAAAATATTAGCAAACTGTATTCAAAAATACATCAAGAGGATCATACACCATGATCAAGTGGGATTCATTTCAGGGATGCAAGGATGGTACAACATTCGAAAATCCATCAACTTCATCCACCACATCAACAAAAAGAAGAACAAAAACCACATGATCATCTCCATAGATGCTGGAAAAGCATTTGACAAAAATCAACATCCATTCATGATAAAAACTCTCAACAAAATGGGTATAGACGGCAAGTATCTCAACATCATAAAGGCCATATACGACAAACTCACAGCTAACATCATACTTAACAGCGAGAAGCTAAAAGCTTTTCATCTAAGATCGGGAACAAGACAGGGATGCCCACTCTCACCACTGTTATTCAACATACTATTGGAGGTCCTAGCCACGGCAATCAGACAAAACAAAGAAATACAAGGCATCCAGATTGGGAAAGAAGAAGTCAAATTGTCACTATTTGCAGATGACATGATATTGTACATAAAAAAACCCCAAAGATTCCACTCCAAAACTACTAGAACTAATATCTGAATTCAGCAAAGTTGCAGGATACAAAATTAACACACAGAAATCTATTGCTTTCCTATACACTAATGACGAGCTAACAGAAAGAGAAATCAGGAAAACAATTCCATTCACAATTGCATCAAAAAGAATAAAATACCTAGGAATAAACCTAACAAAGGAAGTGAAAGACCTATACCCTGAAAACTACAAGACACTCCTAAGAGATATTAAAGAGTACACTAACAAATGGAAATTCATCCCATGCCCTTGGCTAGGAAGAATAAACATTGTCAAAATGGCTATACTATCTAAAGGAATCTACAGATTCAATGCAATCCCTATCAAAACACCAACAGCATTCTTCAATGATCTGGAACAAATAGTTCTAAAATTCATATGGAACCACAAAAGACCCCGAATAGCCAAAGCAATCCTGAGATGTAAAAATAAAACAGGGGGAATTATGCTCCCAGACTTCAAGCTCTACTACAAAGCTACAGTAATCAAGACAATTTGGTATTGGCACAAGAACAGACCCACAGACCAGTGGAACAGACTAGAAAATCCAAACATTAACCCAAACATATGCAGTTAATTAATATATGATAATGGAGCCTTGGATAGACAATGGGGAGATGACAGCCTCTTTAGATGCTGGTGTTGGCAAAACTGGACAGCTACATGTAAGAGAATGAAATTGTACTACTGTCTAGCCCCATACACAAAAGTAAACTCAAAATGGATCAAAGACCTGAATGTAAGTCATGAAACCATAAAACTCTTAGAAAAAAACATAGGCAAAAATCTCTTGGACATAAACATGAGCGACTTCTTCATGAACATATCTCCCCGGGCAAGGGAAACAAAAGCAAAAATGAACAAGTGGGACTATATCAAGCTGAAAAGCTTCTGTACAGCAAAGGACACCATCAGTAGAACAAAAAGACATCCTACAGCATGGGAGAATATATTCATAAATGACGTATCCGATAAGGGGTTGACATCCAAAATATATAAAGAACTCATGCACCTCAACAAACAAAAAGCAAATAATCTAATTAAGAAATGGGCAGAGGACATGAATACACACATCTCCAAAGAAGAAATTCAGATGGCCAACAGGCACATGAAAAGATGCTCCACATCACAAATCATCAGAGAAATGAAGATTAAAACCACAATGAGATATCACCTCACACCAGTGAGGATGGCCAACATCCAAAACAGAAACAACAACAAATGTTGGCGAGGATGTGGAGAAAAGGGAACCCTCCTACACTGCTGGTGGGAATGTAAATTAGTTCAACCATTGCGGAAAGCATTATGGAGGTTCCTCAAAAAACTCAAAAGAGAAATACCATTTGACCCAGGAATCCCACTCCTAGGAATTTACCCTAAGAATGCAGCAGCCCAGTTTGAAAAAGACAGATGCACCCCTATGTTTACCACAGCACTATTTATAATAGCCAAGAAGTGGAAGCAACCTTAGTGTCCGTCAGTAGATGAATGGATAAAGAAGATGTGGTACGTATACACAATAGAATATTATTCAGCCATAAGAAGAAAGCAAATCCTACCATTTGCAACAACATGGATGGAGCTAGAGGGTATTATGCTCAGTGAAATAAGCCAGGCAGAGAAAGACAAGTACCAAATGATTTCACTCATCTGTGGAGTATAAGAACAAAGAAAAAATGGAAGGAACAAAACAGCAGCAGACTCACAGAACCCAAGAACGGACTAATAGTTACCAAATGGAAATGGCCTGGGGAAAATGGGTGGGAAGGGAGGGACAAGGGGAGAAAAGGGGCATTATGATTAGCAGACGTAATGTGGGGTGGGGCATGGGGAGGGCTGTACAACTCAGAGAAGACAAGTAGTGATTCTATAGCATCTCACTACGCTGATGGACAGTGACTGCAGTGGAGTAGGTAGGGGGGACCTGATGAAGTGGGGAGTTTAGTAACCATAATGTTGCACATGTAATTGTAGATTAATGATACCAATGTAAAACAAAACGAAACACAGCCCAAGAACCATTTAAAACCTCTAATAATTGTTCTTAGGGAACACAGCACAGGGAAAGTCATTTGAGAAAATCTACTATATCTCAGTAAGAACAGCAATAGTTTGTGGCATTTGAGCCCTGGCTTGTAGTCTCCTCCCCAAACTATATGTGGTGACAGCTTTATTCAGGGCAAAGTGAGCAGAGGATAAAGCTGTGGCTAGGGCTGTGGCCAGGCGAGGACTACAGGTCACCTTGAGGGGCAGGGCATCTGCATCTCTCCTTCCTCCCAGCCCTGTGTTGCAGAAGCTAGTCTGGGTGGGCGTGGCTGGGAGGACTTGGGCTCCCTTCCCTGCACAGCCCCTGCTTGCAGAGCGAGGGGATCCCCCAGGTGTAGCAGGCCAAGGCACTGGGGCCTGCTTTCCCTGCTCTCTCTCTTTTGTGGTGTGGAGTTTCTAGTCAGGAAGGAGCAAGCTGAGAAGGCCAGGAATCACCACCCCTCTCAGTGCCTGCTCACAGAGAGAAGGTGTCCTTGCAGGCCAGGGATGGACTAGAGCATTCCTCACACCACACACGCACCCATGAGCAAGGGGCTTAGCACAGTCTCTGACCAAACACTGGCTAAATAAAAGGGGTGACTCCTAGGATGCCAGGTGGAACAGTGAGATCACATTTATCCCTGCTCATCTAAAACACATACCCAGGGCTGCACCTTCCCAGGAAAGCCAGACTCTGAATTCCTACTCCTTGGCTGAAGTCAGGACAGCATCATAGAACTATCAAACTGTGAAAGTGGCCCAGGTGCACACAGATCCAACCAGCCTAAGTGGCTAAGGTGCTTAAGCACAACTTTTGACCAATAAGTTTTATGGGGACCCAAGATGACCTCTAGGAAGCCAACCTAAAAGACATAAGCAAGGAAAAACATCTGAGGAGGGACATCAGAGGGCACACTCTACGAGCCAAATAGACTTCTTAGATGAGCCAAGCCAAATAAACAAACAAACCACCAATTTAAGGGGAAAATCAAGCCCCCATATGGGGATCAGTATCCAGAGTTACTACAATGTCCTGTCTAAATGTCCAATTTCCAACAAAAGTGATCATGGGCCATACAAAGAGGAAAGTATGGTCAGTATGTAGGGACAAATCATGCAGTAAAAACTCCCTGGAGGAGGCCCAGACTTGGACTTGACAGATAATCCTTCAAAACATGTATTGTTAAGTGCATTCAAAGAATTAAGGGCCCCATGTCTGAAGAACGAAAGGAGGGTGTGGCAAAGTGACTCACAGAGAAAACCACTAATGCGATAGAAGATATAAAAATAGACCAAATGGGAAATCTGGAGCTGAAAAAGCACAAAAACAGAAATGACAAGTTCACGAGAGGCCCACCAGCTGATCTAAGTTGGCAGGAGAAAGAACAAGCAAACTTTGAGGATTGATAGATAGAAATCATGCACCCTGAAGAACACGAAGAAAAAAGAATAGAGAAAAATGACAAAGCCTCAGAAAACTGTTGGACACATAGCCCACCAACGTGCATGTAATGGGGGTTCCAGAAAGGCTTAGGTCTTTTTCTGTAGAACTGTTACAAACAGATTCTGTAAGTGGCTTGAGGGGTTGTTAATTATAACAGGTTTTTCAAGCTTGTTTGACTGAGACCATGATAAGCATACATTTCACATTGCAATAATTGAGCACATATGTGGGCATGCATATTGGAAACAGAAATTTCATGAAATAATATTTAACCTTATTGTATACAATTTATTGTTTTACTCTAATTTTTAAAAATTCTATTTCATTTCTTTAAAAAAATTATATACATAGTCAGAACCCTCATGACCCTTGGATGGGCAGCCTGCTGGATGAAACCACAGTGCTGGGGGCTCTTGTGGCCACTCTTGACCAACAGATGAAGACACAGTGCACCTGTGTAACCATGGCCTCCCCATGTCTTTCACTCACCTGCTACGGTGCTCCTCCACCTGCCTGGTCTGCATGGTCCATTCAAAATTCATTCATCCGGCCAGTGAAGGAATCAGTGATTTGTTGAGCACCAACTGTGTGACAGACATGTTTTGGGCCCTGCGGATACATCACTGAACAAAATAAATACATAAATCCCTACCCTCTTGGCCCTCACGTTCTGGCTGAAGGAAATAGATAAACAAGACAAAAATCAAATGCATAGTATGTTAGATGGTGATAAATGCTAGGAAGTAAAATAAAGCCAGGTAATGGGTGTAAGGAAGGTTTGTGGGAGAACTGGAGTAAAGACCTGAGAGAGTGAGGAATGAGCCATGAAAACAAGGCTTGGGAAGAGCCGTGTAAGCAGAGGGAACAGCAACTGCAAAGGCCTTGAGGTAGGACCATGCCTGGAATGTTCAGGGAACAACGGGAAAGACAAAATGCCTCAAGTAGATTGAGAAAAACGGACAATAATAAGAGGAGGTCAGAGAGATAGCAAGATCAGATCATGGGGCCTTGCAAGTCTTCGTTTGGCTTTGCCTCCGAGTAATAGGAGAAGGCACAGGATCTGACACACTTATCAGGATCACTCTGGCTGCTATGTGATTAGACTGAAGGTAAATGGCAGATGCAAGGAGACCATTAGGTCACTTCTGTAGGAGTTCACGTGGGAGTGGGTGGCAGTAGCCAGATCCAGATGGCAGAAGCAGAGCTGGTGAATGGTGGCTGCCTTTGGATTTGCTTTGGAGGTAGAACAGGCTTTAGTGATGGGTTGAATGCAGGGTGCAAGGAATGGGAGTCATGTCTGGGACCTTCCTCAGACATCAAGGCATTCATCTTGAGTCCTATCCCATTAAATATCATTTTAGCTGGTGGGGGCTGAGGGAGACATTTACATTAAAACAGGTGTTATTTGAAGCCAAGACTTAAAGACCAGGACTCATTAAAACAGAAGATGAAAGCTATGAGTCTGTCAGTAGAGGGAGTTGGAGCAGACACATGGAGCAGAGCCCCTGTCCTAATGCTCTTCCTTGTTCCTAAATCTAGTGCTACTGACTAGTCTGATGCTATCTGTACGTGACCTTGGACTGCCAAGTGACATGCTCATGTCCTAGATAACTGTGATTTCTGTCTTTTTCTTTGTTGAATCTGAGCAAAAGCAACTGACTGTGAGTATTGGGTATGTCCACATTTGTTTTCTGCTTCATGTCCAAACAGAAGCCCTTCTAGGACACTATTTGTGCCCACTTTCTGTTCTAGTCATTTCCTTTGTCATGGGAGCAGCTAAACATCAAAGAGCTCCCTTTGCCATCAGCAGGTGGGTGGGAAGCTGGCCACCAGTGTGTGCAGACATTGCCCTCTGCAGTCCCAGCACTTCTGGGGACCGTCTGGGCTCTCTATGCCCCAAGTCTGATCCAGGAACCAGGTAACCTTAGTTTTTCCACACTCAGCCCTATTTTTTCATGTCAGTGTCATTTAGTTGATAATATTGTCAGCAAATGCTACACACTTGCACTCCTCAGGGACTGGCTTTATATAGCTAGCAGAACTAAACAAGTCCTTTCAGGGACTCAGATATGAATTATTAGCATTAATAGCTTCTCATACTATGCTCAAGCACAATTCCACCTTTCAGCTGGAAACACTCTCCTCAGGGTGCTTTCCCAACCATCCTTAAGCATTTTGCCTGCACGTGAAGGGATGCCATGATATTCAAGATGTTCTTGATGAAAATGACTCTCTGAAGTCTCAGTGAAAAATGAATGACATGTTTTTGGTGAGGGGACAGGATTAGCCCACTCTGTGAGTGCATGAATATAATAACGCAGCATGGACACTTGCTCCAAGTACAAGACTGAGAATTCAGCAGTAGAAAGCCTTGTAAAGAAAACCACATGTTACAGTTTACAGGTCAGTTGATCTCCTCAGAGGCCGCCTTCATTTCTGGCTGGGACATGCTGATCCATCAATGTCACATCTGTCAGCGCTGCTCAGGGATTCAAGTGGGAGGCATAGTCTCTTGTTGTGCTGCCTTGTGCTCTGCACATTCGTGGTCCCAGACACACAGCCCCTCTCTTACTTCATCAGCGTTTCGAATGGAGCCGTCCTTTGACTGCTTTGGTGGATCCTTTGAACAAATTGTCCTTTTGATGGATGGGTCAATACTTGTTCAATGGAACCATTCTTGTTAAATGAAGGCCGCTGTGAAGAATGCTTTCCCAGAGGCCTTCATGTTTCTGGACCTCAGTGAGTTGTTGACGTGCATTGGGCACTCATAGGCTGCATTTGCTTTACGATAAATTAGATAAAAGCACGTCCCTGCTGCTGAGGGTCCCTGCCCTTGCTCCTGGGATCCCCAGACATCATTGATAACCAGTGGTCCTCTGTGGTTATCATTCAAGTTCTGAGTTGGGAAAGGGAGATAAGGATTCAGACAGAAAAGATTTTCAGAGCCAAATATCCAAGCTGTTTTTTTTTTTTTAAGACTTTGCTGATTTGGGCAAACTCTTCTACTTCCAACACTCGGTGCATTTACAAGTAACAGAGTGAATTGGGGCAGGAGAGCAAGTGTTTCCTGATGATCTAGTCATATTTCATTGTTTAAGATATCACCACAAGAAGAGACAGTCCAGTGTTTGGCATACCATGCATTTTTTTTCAGTAACATGTATTTGCTGAATGAATTAGGAGCACATGGGGATGGGTGTTACATGGGTGTGGGGCTGTGCATTTATAATTGTTTCATGAATCGAGATGGTTTATACACCAAACTGACCATTTGAAGACTGATAGAAAGTGGTTAAGTACAGAGAATATTTGATAAATATATTTAAAAAACAACAATACACAATATTTTATTTGAGTAATTGTCAATACATTTATATCAATAAAGTAAAAAAAAGATACATTTTTTTTTTTTAGGAGCCACTGAAGACGTTTTTCTTCTTGTTATAAGCTTATGTGTGGACTCCAGTCTTTTTCAGGAGTGGTGAGTCTAAATGAGGTGATTTGCTATGCTCAGGTACAGAAAAACTGAAGAAACAACAAAATCAGTCAAAGTGTCAAAATATTTCAAAGACTTTCACTGTTGTCACAGATGTGAAGTTGTCCTCACCTAAGTGTGTCACAAGAACCAAAACAAAGAACATCTATTACAAAATAGTTACAAGAAATACAGACTCTGGGACCTGCTTTGAGGATTTAGAGAATATAGTTAGGGTTTTATTGAGTAGTTTTAAACACTTCTTTAAATTTGAGCAGAATTTGCTCATTTTGAAATCATTTTAGACTCAGAGAAAAGTTGCAAAAAAAAAGTGGAGAGAATTCCTACATGTACGTCATCCAGCTTCCCCTAATGTTCATGTCTGACACATCTGTCTTAGAATGATCAAAACCAGGAAATTAGAACATTGGTCCAATACCATTAGTTGAAGTACAGACTTATTTGTTTTTCTGTTAACATCCTTTTTCCTTTTCCAGGATGCAATCCAGGGTCCCAACTAATTGCAGTTAGTTGTCACTTCTCCTTAGTCTCCTTCCATAATCACAGCAACTTTAATAACAGTGACAGTAAAAATACTACGATGCTTCACAACCTTCATCTCAGAAGGATTCCATCTCACAGCGACTCATCTCACAAGTCAACGCCCTAGGGTTAACCTCTCCAGTATGAAGTTTTTAATAACATCCTCATATTAAGGAGACTTACTAATATCAGAGAGTGGGATTTCTTCAATTCATGAGGCTATTTAATATCAGAAAAGCACTAATTGCATTCTGTATACCTTCATACAGAGATTAGCACATAAACACATCAACAAAAAAACATTGACAGTTAACTAAGAATGCCTTTGATTTATTTTTCAGCTTCCTATTTTTTTCAAATGGTGCTATCTTGTATGTGCACACTCTGGTGTATCACCCTCTTCCTGCTTCTAACCTCTGAAACAAAGGTAATTCTGTACAGTGGCACTCTAATTGTTTGCAGTTGTGGTTTCTGGCACTGGCCTTTGATATTACTGTTAGAATGATGATGGTGACAACTGTCAATTAGAGCAATTTTGCATCCTGGAGTTCATAGGGTATTTAAGTCTCGTCCCTTGTTCATTCTAAAAGCATACCCGTTGGGCAGGTGACATCTCAGTGTCATTTTAATTTGGTTTGCATCTACTCTGAACCCATATCCTCCTATCTGAACCTCTGTTTCTTCTTTGTTCTTTAGGGCAGAAGATGCTGCTAGTTTTTCTCTATCTTGGTCTGTTCTGCCAACTTCTCTTCTATTTCAATCTTAGATATTGAAGTTCTACACCCATTTTGCCTCCCCTCAGCAAGTCTCTCCACTCCCATGAGTTAAATTTTCGTTTAAATGGCAATTACTCTGAGTTCCAAGGGGTCAGTGGTAATGTCTGTTTACTAATGCGTGTTGCAATCATAATGTACAAAGCCTGTACATGGTAGGAGCTCAACAAACATCTACCTGAATAATGTCTGAATCAGTCTCTGTTGCCAGTCCTGACCTCTATCCTAAGCTACATGTTTCCAACTACGTACTCCACCTCTCCAAACTGATAACTTGCAGAAACTTCAAACTAGGCGTTTCCCAAAGAGAGCCTTTCATTCCCCAGGCCAGCATGCTTCCTTTACATGACTCCCTTTTGTAAAAAATGGCCTCACTATATGAGCCTTTGGTCAGGCCAGAATCCTGGAGGGCAGACTTGACTCCCCACACCATCTCACGTCACACATTGAATCTATGGTTATATCTTAGTGTTTCTCTTCCCTAAGTATTTCTCAGATCTGCCTGCTCCCCTCCACCCCAGTAGCTCTATCCACATCAAAGAGAACATTAACCCTCTCAAATGCGTTTGCATTCATCGCTTCTAGTCTCAGAGCTCCCCAAGCCATTTCCTTCTCTGAAACCAGGTTGGAACTTCTAAAACGTAATCTGGCCATAACACTGTGATTTGAAGCCTTCGATGGTTTCCCAGGGCCCTGACTAAGTAGCCCTACTTTCTACATTTGCTGACTAGGATGAATGGTAAGAAATACTTCTTAGATCCAGACCTGATAAACATACACACTCATGCATGCACACACACACACATACACACAAACTGTAATAAGCCGTCATGCTAAGATCAAGAATAAAGATGAGCAGGATAAAGAATCAAGCTCAATCTGTACTTTGGCTGTGAGGCCCTGGGAATCTGGTCCCTCTGCTACTGTACCCCTCCTGCATTCTGACCTCATACAGCTGCAGGTGTGGATAGTTTTCAGAGCCTGGAGCCTGCTGTGTTCTTACATAACGAGTACATGATGTTTCCTCCTCCTGGAGCAATACCCACAACCCTCCACCCTCTGCCTGGCCTCTTAAACCCAACCTTGAAGCACAGACCCTTCTTCAAGGAGTCCTGACCTGACATGCCTTCCCTCCCAGGCTGCAGCTCAGGGTACCCTGACCCACATTAACTTAGTGTACTGGGTACCACTTATATAATGAAATATACTGTCTTCACTCTGTGAGTGCAGGAGCAGCATTTGTCTTTCTCACTGCTGTATTCAGAGTGCCTGGCAAAAGATGAGTAATAAACATTTGTTAAATTGCCAGATTGATTAGTCAGAACCTTTCAGTGTAATGGTCAGGCTCTTTAACTTAAATCCATGAAGGTAAAAGCATTGCTTCTTGATTGGGAAATAATCATGACCCTGGATTTGAATTTCTCAGCTAGGTTTGCAGGAGAACTATATCTTATACAGTTCAAGAGGACATTTATAGAACCATAAATTCATGTGCACTTAATGCTGACTATTCAAATAGTCTCACAGAAACTTTAGAACATCATAAATGTCTAAGTTAAACAGCCCTTGGGTTCCTAAGATAAAAAAATAGCAAATGAAATTTTATGATCAAATTTAAAATTAAATTACAGAACTCTACAATATATACATGGTGGCAACACTATTTTTACCTTAGTTGAAAGTGTATTTTACTCATATGATTAAACATATTTACAGTACCAACATCATTATGTTTTTTTTTGAGGTAAAGCATTTTTAATGTTTATTTTATTTTTATTTTTAAATATAATTTATTTTGTTATCACTAATCTACAGTTACATGTGCAATATTATGGTTATTAAACTACCCCTTCATCAGGTCCCCCCCACCAACCCCATTACACTCACTGTCCATCAGCGTAGTGAGATGCTATAGAATCACTACTTGTCTTCTCTGAGTTGTACTGCCCTCCCCGTGCCCCCCAACATTACATCTGCTAATCGTAATGCCCCTTTTTCCCTCTTATCCCTCCCTTCCCACCCATTTTCCCCAGTCCCTTTCCCTTTGGTAACTATTAGTCTGTTCTTGGGTTCTGTGAGTCTGCTGCTGTTGTGTTCCTTCAGTATTTTTTCTTTGTTTTATACTCCACATATGAGTGAAATCATTTGATACTTGTCTTTTTCGGCTTGACCATCACTATGTTTTTAATGATATTATTGATATATTGCTTTTATCCAGGTAATATATTGTAACAAAATATTAAAAACTGGTAGGAAGCTTTTTTATAATGAATTTATTAGTTACAACCATGTTAGAATGCCATGGACACCCAGGGTTTAGGTCAAAGATATCTAATGTTATTATTTAGCTTTTTCTTATTGTTTTATCTTTGCAATGCTCTGCTCTACATTTCATCTGTTAAAATCTTTTAGAAATTCTGTGCCCCAACCCCTTATGAAGCGATTATCCAGTCTTCACCTCCCTTACTCTGTGTGTGAGCTCGGGCAGACTCGGGACTTGCAGAAGCATTTCACATCTAAACAGCTGCAGTGCTCAGAAGGTTCTTATGTTTAGTTGGCGTCTGCTGACTCTCCACCCCAAAGCTTCTGCCTTTTAGGGCTCCCTCTGTATGACTCTGAGTCCAACAGCACAGGTCCACATCCATTTCTATGCTAACTCATTGGGAACTTGAAGCCAACAGATCACATTGGCTAATATTTCCACCTATTGCCCTTGATTCTACACAGTTACCCGCCATATGGCATGATTTACACATCCTTAACTAGTTTAGTGTCCCTTTTCTGAATCTAGACAGCCAGTGCTGTTTTTTAGGGGAAAAATGATACCTGCATAGGCAATGAATCAGCCAGGATCTGATCAGGAGGCAGAAATCATTTAGTCATTTGAACACAGAAAGTTTAATATTAAAAGTTGTGACTATAACAGGGAATACGAGTTGTGAAGGGTTGGTTAATTAGTATGAAGAGAAGGCTAAAGAATGAAGACATAGGAGGTATATGAGGGGAGGCCACCACCCCTAGGGCTGAGATAGAACCCAAAAAAGTCTCCTAGACCCCAACCTGAGGGTGGGACCTTGTTAGAAAGTTCATGGACATGGCTTTCTAAATGGCAGAGCCACACAGCAGTCTGTCCTCTACAGTCAGAGCAAGCTCTTCGCCATAAGGCATCTCACCAAAGGTACTCTACCAAGGTGGGAGCTGGAAGGGAGCTCATAGCCATGGGGGCACTGGCCCCACAGTTGTAGAAGCTAGGTGTGCAAGAGTCCGACAAGAGAGCCCACTGGAGCCAGGAGGCAAGATCCTTCCTACGGTGCTTCCCCAAACCCTCTACTCACAAGGCTTGATGTTGTGCAGCTGGTAAAGGAAACATATTCAATAGACCCAGCTCGCTCTTCACAGGCAGTTCATGAAGGGTGAATCTGGAGCTGTTAGTAAATTGACAGTGGGCACAGGTGACTCACAGGTGGCTTGATGACATCCCAGCAGTCTGCCCCCCTGCCTCCGCTTTTTGCTGAGGCTGAGTCACGCTGGGCTGTGAATACTCTGGGTGGAAAAGAAGCTGTGGGGTGGCCGACTCCCCAGTGAGGAATGTGAGGCACAGCTGCCTCCAAGGCCGGCTGGCTGGGAGAGTCATAACTCATGGGCCTCTGGTGGCGTGTGCCAAGGAAAGAGCACTGGATTATGTGCCCACTGCCTCCCTTGCCTCATGCTGGCCACATCACACCCAGCTGGGTGGCCTTGGGTAGCCAAAATACTTGGCCGCTGTAGAATGAGGAGAACTTCCAATCTGCTTAAAGCCCAGGTAACTGTAAGGGCCAAGTGAGATGGCGAGAAAGTAATATGTAGGCATGAACTGCCGGCATGGTTATTTCCCACTCATAATACTAATACTTACCTTTTGAGGGTGGTCTGTGTTGGTGAATGGCTTCCTACTTCCGAGGAGAAGACTGTGTGGAGAAAAACCTTCATGCATTACATACGGTAACTTTGAAGGGAGTTAGGTGTATTTGTCCATTTGCTGGCGCCTCAGCCCCTTCCTTCCATAAAACACATATTACAACCCAAACTCCCCCGCTACACCAAAGCATGCCTGCTCTGTGCCTCACAGATCCTGGAGGGACCCAAGCCTAGGAAAGAGCCGAGACAGGCAGTCAGGGCCTTGCCCACCTTGGGCAAGGCCTAGATAGTGGTAGAAGGCAGTCCAAACCACAGCTGTGATGGGGAGTTTCCAGGTTCCCGCCAGGGGACTCGCACTGTGACAGCAGAGCCCGGGGCTGTGGCGTGGGAAATGGAACAGAGGGTACAGCCAATAGGCTCACTTCCTTGTGAGCAGTTTGGCAGTGCAATGAGGGCACAGCAGAACTGGAGGCTCAGAGCCAAGGGGGGTTTCTTTTACAGAAAGAAGAGTTGGGTGGGTGGGTGGGATTCAGGTCTGTTGACATGACACTGGTCTGCATTCCTGCTTCAAGGAAAGGCTCTCTCTCTGCACGCTTCTCGGAATCCCTGCTGGATCATCCCGCACACCCCTGCAGTCTGGGCCTGGGCCGTGTTCTGCAGCTGGGCCAAGAAAGCTGCTTGCCAGTGGTTTTCTTGCTCTACATAAACCAGACTTGGGCTGTGCTTGCCAAATCCACACTTGCATGTGAAGTTGGGGACTGGGGCTTGAATCCACGCTCTGGAGAGGTGCATGGCACACAAAATTAATGACAAATGCTTGTGGAGTAGGGAGTAAAATGCAGGTTGCTCAGTGGAACACCGAGTGTCCTGTTTGTCCGTGCCCACAAGCAGGACTCATGCCCAACCTAGCAGCACGATGGCTGGAGCCAGGCTCACAGGGGAGCATTTGTGTCAGTGCCTAAAAAGTCCCATAGACTGGCTCTCCCCCACAGTACCTTGCTGAGGGACCTGGCTTTCCAACCCAGTGGGGTCACATAGCACAGGTATGCCTGAGGACTCCAGTATCCTTGGCCAGCTGTTATTGTGGCCCTGCGGCTTTTCTTATTCTTGCCATAACGGGAGGCAGGCCCTGATCTCTCACTGCGGACAGGAGAATCCACATAATCCTAGCTGATCGCCCTTCTTGTCCATGCACATTATTTCAGCGTCAGTTTAGGGCATATTATTATTTAGAGAACTAGGCAAGATTATGTAGTGGGCTGCGGTTCCTGTTAGAGCATGACAACTGAGTACCTGAGGGGGTAAGGTGCATTCCTCCTCTTAAAGATGTTGTGGTACTTGGGATGGGTAATAACGGATATATATTTGGTCTTTGTCCATGGTCCCTGGATCACAGACGCTAAAACCCTTGGAATTTCCTGAGTAATGGGAGCATCTTTTCTTGTAATATTTGGTCTCTTATCCTCAGTTCCTGAAATAGCTTCAGAGCCATAAAAGTAAAATGGACATCTTGCTGTTCATAGCAAGCCCCTTTCCACCACACCTGGGTTTATGTTAATGCCTAGTGGAAAGCACCTAAGGATGGGGTTGGTTGCCAGGAGACACAGCCCGAACAGAGAGTTGGAACTTTCGGTCCTGCCCCTTGACCTCCAGGGAGGGGAGAGGAGCAGGAGGTGGAATCATTTGTCAATGGTCAGTGATTTAATCAATCATGCCTGTGTAATGAAGTCTTCATAAAAAACCAAAAGGACAGGGTTGGTAGGGCTTCCAGGTTGGGAAAGCATGGAGACTGGGGAAAGTGGTGCCTGGGGAGGGCCTGGAGCTCCATGCCCTTCACCGTGCCTTGTGCTGGGCATGTGTCCCATCAGGCTGTTTTTGAGCCAGATACGGGATTCAGAGGTTCCACACTTAGGAAACTAGAGCAGTTCCACATGCCACGGAGCCAGGCCCCACACTCTAGAGGACAGAAACTCCTTCATTTAGGATCTCACTCTATGTATCTCTTCATCTGGCTATTGAATCATATCCTTTAATATCCTTTGTAATAAGTGGTAATTTAGTGAGTAACCATGTTTCCTGAGTTCTGTGAGCAGCTCTAGCAAATTAATCAAACCCATGGAGGAGGTGGTGGGAACCTCTCATTTGTAGTGGGTCCATCAGAAGTACAAGTAGCAACCTGGGTTTGCATTTGGTACCTGAAGGGGGGAGCAGTCTTTGGGGACTGAACCCTTAACCCGTGGAATCTTATGCTATCTCTGTGAATAGAGTCAGAACTGAGTTGAATTATAGGACACCCAGCTGGAGTCTGGAGAGTTGTTAGATGTGCAAGGAAAACCCCCTCACCCCCCATTGGAACTGACCAGAACACTTTTAGAGGTGCTATGGTCTGAATTGCATCCACCTCCCCTTGTACATTGAAGTTCTAATGCCCAGTACTTTGGAATGTGACCTTATTTGGAGGTAGCATCCTTAAAAAGTTAAATAAGGTTAAATGAGGTCATGAGGATAGACCCTAGTCCAATATGACTGGTTTCCTTATGAAATTAGGACAGAGACCCACACAAGGAAGACCACATGAGGACGCAGGGAGGAGGGAGCGTCTTCAGGCCCAGGAGAGAGGCCCCAGGGGAACCAGCCCTCCCGACACCCTGATCTTGGACTTCCAGCCTCCAGAGCTGAGAAATACATTTCTGTTGTTTAAGTCACGCACTGGTACTTGCAGGGGTTTGTCACAGTGGCTCTAGCAAACTAGTATCAGAGGTCATACACTGTTCTGGTCATTTACTGCTACACAACAAACTACTCCAAAACCTAGTGACTTAAAATAACAACTATTTTTTTAAATGGCTGACAACTTTGTGGGCCAGGCATTCAAGCAGGGCACAGCTGGGGAATCCTGCTCTGTGTGGAATTTCCTGAGGTCACTTGGTGGTGTTCAGCTGACAAGGGCTGGTCTGAAGCCGAGGGGGTGGTGAAAGGCCTAGGCTCTGCTGGGCCTGTAGGCTGGAGCGTGTGTTCATGGCATGCCAAGTCCACAGCCTTGGGTGGCCGGACTTCTTAAATGGTGGGTCAGAGGTCAAAGAGCAGGTGTTCAGCAAGCCTGAGGGATTTTGCCTGGCCTCTCATGACCTGACATCAGGATGTCGTACCACTGCCATGGTCCTCTGCAGGTCAGAGCATCCACAAGCCCACGGAGTTTTAAATGGTGAGGGGAGATACCTCATCTCTTGATAGGAGGGAGGGTGAAGAATTTTTGGTATATTTTACATCCCCCCAGTGGCCCATTGAAAGCTCATGGGCAGCCTGTCTGTGCTTTGGGTGCACAAGCTGAATGGTTTCGGGAAAATCACATAGGCTCTAGTTCCCACCCTGCAAAAAGGTAGTATAAGAGCAAAGGACCTCTGAGATCTTTCCAATACCAAGATTCCAGGAAAAGATGTACATCTAGGGAACACATGTACGAATGACATGCTAAGTGTTAAAAAATGTCTCTTAGGGAGTCAATGGCAGAATGAACTTTACTTTGTGTCGGTGGCTGAATGTGAGAGAGAACTACATTTTAGGTAGGCTCTGCCGTCCAGTTCCCTCTGGATCTGGTGATATGCTCCTGAGGTAGGGAGGACTCCATGTGGAAAGGAGGAGCACCTGCCTCTGCCACCATTAGAATGTCCAGGCTCTGGGATACAGCACCGGGGGCCAAATGAGTCCCAGCAAGTTATCAGGGTGCTCTGATGGCTGTTAGACTGGTGGGGCTGGGGTGGGGGGATGCTGGAGTGGTCCCTAGCGCCTGAGTGGGTGGTGGTGGCCCTGAGTAAGAAAGAGCATGGTTATTCATTGGGTTTGGTGCTTGTTACTTCATCTCTACTCAGAAAAATAACTGAGTGCCTGATGAGGTACCTTGGTGTGGGTGTAGGAACTTAGGCAGGAGCTTTTGTTAAGTCTGGAGACGGCAATCTTCTGCTTTTGATGGTGGGCTGACCTGTAGTGATGGCTGCTGGGTTGACTCTGGGTTCCCCAGGCTATGATGTGATAACTCCCAGGTCCATCTTGGCTGAGTCTCCCTGAGGAGTAAATGCAGCTGATGAGGGAGAGGGAGGAGTGGGTCAGGGGCTAGCCTGGGGAATGCGGGAGCCCAGGAGGGAAACTTAGAGGCTTTTCTTAACTTAGGATTCCAGCAGCGGCTAGAGTGGCTGGCTCCATGTTGGAGAGAAGGGTCCGGAGGCAGGCCTGAGAACAGACTCCATGGTGCCAATGGCAGTGCCTTTGGTCTGTTTCCCTTTTTGTTCTTCAACAGTGGTGGTGACCTTCAGCTGTGCTCAGAGCAGACAAGGAAAGTGTGTTGAGCTTATGTGGAATCATAATGGAGGAGTGGTGCCTGTCTGGAGACCAGAGAGAGTTTCTGCAGCAGGGGCCCAAGGGGAGGGGACACTCGGTCTGGGGCCACTCGATAGCGCCCTGCCCCTGGAGGTGTGTTGCCTTCTTAAAGCCCTTCTCTGCTCGGACCTTGGAGGCTGACTCCTCCCTAAAGGAGACTGAGGCTGGATGTTGGTAATACTGGTAAAGTTACTCTTAAAGGGTATTTGGTTTCCTTACATTCATATAATAACTTAGCTCTGTGACTCGTTTGTTTTATATGAAATCAAATAAGTGACAAAGATCAGCTGGGCCAAAAGAGAACTTGAATGGTGATCAAGTCCTTCAGGATGGTTCAAGCTGGGTTGAATTCAGAGGGTTGTACAACCAGTTGGCTATCGAAGTTCTTTAGTCAATAAGTTTCTTAGAATTAGTCAATTGGGGACATTTAGGGGCGCAGAATTATTTTCTCTCTGGTTTTAAGATCAACAATTGAAAGTGACAGAAGGGAGGTTTCATATTGGAGAAAAGGGAGAATAAACAGAGCTGGTCAAAATGGAACGTGCTTTCCTGAGACAGAAAGCAAGCATCCCCCAATAAGTAACTCAGTCGAGGACCTGTGTATGGGACCAGCCAGTGGACTTCTAATGTCCTTTATAGTCCAAGAGTTCATAATTCTACAATTCTAGCTTTCCTCATCCTAATGTAGGCCTTTGGATTCAAGACTTTACATGGGAACTATGGTTCCTGCCTGCTCTTCCTTCTACAAGGTTTTGGAGCATGTGTTCATGCATTCACTGAGGAGAGACCAAGTTAGTCTAATTGTGATTTCTTTACCTACCAATAACAAATGGCAGACTTGCACGAGTCTGGACTTTTTACTCAGACACTTGTCCTTCAGGGCAAAACTTTGCAACACGTTGAACACCTGCCAGAGGTGCTGTACCATGGTGCTAGGCACTGCACAGGCCAGGGCCTGCCACACCCAGGGTGAACTGGGTGGTGCAAAGCCAACACCTGCCATGCCCTTCAGCCTCCCCTGGAGCCTGTGGGCTTTCTCTGGTAAGGCGACTGAATGTACCACAAGGTATATTAAGAAATACGTTTTATATTCCAGCCAGTGCTCACCCATACACATCACGAAAACAAAAGTTTCACACAATATCACTTACTCCCTGTGATCTACTCTGATAATCCCAGTCATGTTTTCTGTTATGTCCATTTCTCTTCAATCTCTACATTATTATAAAACAAAGTTGGTCACAGCCCACTAAATTGATTTTATGACCCAGGAATGGAGTGAGACGCCTAGTGTGGAGAACACTGTTCTTGTAGGTTGAATTCTGAAGTCAATCCTAAAATTTAGGTACAAGTTAGCCCCATTTATAAGAAAATCAAGGTTTTGATGTTAATCAACTTGCCAAAAGCCATCAAGGTTGTCAACATTGCTTAGAGAAGTGAGATCCAGGAAGCTGAGACTTGAGTCTTATGTATTTATTCATGCATGCCTTCATCGAACAAACATTTTGCACCATAACTGTGCTTACCATGCTCCAGTCATTGCTAGACTGTCCAGACACAACATCTGTGGCCCATAATCTCTCTCTGAAGGAGCTCACAGGCTGGGAGATGGGAAACAATTCAAGATTAGACTTTTTCCTAGGGTCTCCTTAAGCATGACTTTGAGAAATCTTACCTTCATTTGTAGAACAGGGAGGATGGTCTTTGGAAAATTAGTGTACTGTTGGCTTTGGGTTTGGGGTTTTCACAAAACAAAGAACCTCCAGTTCTGGGACCACCACATTTAGAACTCCACCCCTCTGTCTGGGCTGCATGGCACAGGACCAGGGGCGCCTGCTGCCCCCTTTGCCACGTGCTTCCTCATTTGTTCCTCCTGTGCTCAGACAGAGGCCAGTGGTCACAAGGGGTTTCCTGAGATTCCTGAGATTCACTGGGAAGGAGGCAGGGACCTCTGGGTCATCTGTGGTGAGGTCTGGTCATCAGGGCAGTGCCCACAGGTGGGCTAGGCTCCAGAGACCATGAGGAGACAGACAAGCTGAGTTTGCTGTTTTCTTCTCTGGGGAGCTTATTGAACGAGGAGCTGAGCATGCAGCCTCAGAAACTACACTGTTAAGAATCTGGGCCCCAGGCCCTGACAACTTTACAATTCACACACAATGCCAGGAAAGGAGCAAGGAGCCCCATTGTGAAGATGAAGATGGGGAAGGCAGTGCATACTGCCCACATCCCCACAGCTAGTAAATGGCAGAGTGAGGAACTGAGTCCAGACCGGAAGGGTTCTGAGGCCATGTAAGTCTGGGGAAAGAAATCCTGGGGCAAAATACCTCTGAAAACCAGAATCAGTCAAAGGGAGAAATAAAGTTTAAAATCCATTTATTGCTTACAAACTGCAGTGTAGGGCGGTTTCTCTCTTGCTCCAGCAGAAGCAAAACCAGCCCTCCCCCGAACCTCCCTGTTGCAGATAAGCTCTCTGTTGCCCAGGTAATTACCAATTGATATGGAGATGACTTCTCTCCATCCCTGAGGAATGATGCAAATGAACTAAAGCCATACTTCCTTCCACCTCTGAATGTCTATTGATATGTAGATATACTAAAGCCAGGTGAGATATTCTGGAAATATTATAATTTTACCCACAGGCTGCCTGTGGGCAGGGACCATGACTGATCTGAGGAAGGGAGGAAGGGGCCTAAGAAGAAAAGGATACTTGGCTGGAAGGCTCTGGGGAGGTGGGGGGCTTGCCGCTTCCTGACCGCAGTCTTTGCCCTTTACTAGGCACTCTGCTGCCCCCTGCCCCTTCCCCTACTACCACCAACATGTGGGAGTCTTGGTGCTTGCCACAGATAGTACCCCTCAGCTTGCAAACAAAAGGCACTTGTTTCATCTTGGCCTGTGGCCGAGCAGCCTGTCTGTCCCTTCCCCAGGGTCCTACCATACTTCACAGAAATGTATTAGTGGGGACCCAGAGGAGCGGCAGGCCTGCAGTTTTTCCTGGAGACTGCCCCAGGCCCTGCTCTCACAAATGCCTCTGGGTGGAGCAAGGATGCCTTAAGGAGTTCTATCAATGGTGGGACTTTGCTGCCAAGTGGCTTATCCTCTGGGCTGAAGTGGTGGGCTCTGGAGGTGCAAGAGTGGGAGGAAGATGGAGTGCCTGCCCAGACTCCCTTGTCTGCTTGTGTCTGTCCTTACTTATAACAGCATCAAAGTTTGGGAACACCTGGGCAAATGTTCCCTATAAAATGTCTGTGCTAAGGCATCCATGATGTAGAAGTACTCTTTTATTTCTACATCAAAGTATACATAAAAGAAATGCTTGTTCCTTGGGAGGACCACAGAAGCATAAGCTAGGGCCCTTTCCAGTCTCCCATAGATAGTTGGCTTTGCCAGGGTCTTGCTTAGGAAAGTGGGTCATTTCAGATTCTTGAGTCTGCACTTTCTGGCCCTTTATCAAATTAATAAGTTTAATGTGAAAATCAAACCATTACTGCTGGGCAAGATCAACTGGTCTAGGTCCAAGACAAAGCCATACAGAATTTCACAGACGAGAGCCAGCATTATTCAAAGCGAATACCCCCACCTTTAATTCAGTTTATTTATTCAGCCAGGGACTTGGGGAATATACAATTTAAGCTGCAAAACAAGACTATGAAGAGTATTATATATCAATCTGGTTACCAAAAAAGGAGGCTGCTATTAGCTTCTCCTTGACACCATGTGGCTTTCTTAAGAGTCCCGTATGTAAATTCAGAAGCCTTTGTGCTGACAAAGCCTTTTGATAAGATCAGCCTTAGAACTGTGAAAATTTCACTGGGAAAACTAGAAATAGTTTTGTTTTGAATATGCCATAAGTTTTGGAGAGGCCTCTCCATTGTACAGAAATCTGGGGAGCAGGCTCAGAATCCTAACAGTCTGAAAGACTTAGCTGGTTTGGGCTCTGATATGGTCAGGTCTGTGTTTCTGTGGAGGGACAGGCATTCGGGCCCTGGATGAAGCTGCCCCTCTCTGTTTGCTCTGGGCTGAATTGTGCCCTCACCTCCTATATTTGGAAGTCCTATCCCATAGGACCTCAGATATGGTTGTATTCTGAGATGGGGGTCTTTAGAGAGGGAATTAAGCCAGAATGAGGTCTTTAGGGTGGACCCTAATCCAGTGTGACTGGTGTCATTATAAAAGGAGATCAGGACAGACACACACAGAGTGAAGACCATGTGAGGACACAGGGGGAAGGTGTGAACTACATACCAAGGAGCAAGGCCTCAGATACTCCAACCCTGTTGACACCTTGATCTCGTACTTCCAGCCTCGAGCTGTGAGAGAATAAATTCTTGCTGTCTGAGCCACCCCATCTGTGGTATTTTTGTTACAGAGGCCCTAGGAAAGAACACACTTTGCAATGAAGAGTGAACTTTACTAGCTGGTTCTGATGGTGACTTAGGGCATTTTCAGGTGACCTAGAAAACAAATCACTAAGCTTTCAATATCAAAAATAAGTATTATAATGTGATGAGTGAAAAAGTTATCCCCCCCCCTTATTCATTCCCTGCCTCTTACCCTGCTGCCCCTGCCCTGCGGAGGGAGGTGAGAGTTGTTCAGGTAAGGGTGAGGTCCTGGGTAGAGAGGCAGACAAGATCAGGAATATCTACTGGAAGCTTTGTTTTTGCAGCAAGTATGACTCTAATAATATAAATGCAGTTAGGAAAAAAATGTCACTTTTCTTTATTCCTTTCAAATCAAATTCAATCTGACCCTAGGCCTTAATTTTGCTGAGCTGGTAGAAAAGCAATCTCAGTCATTAGCGGGGCTACCACCAAGGATTTTGCAAAGGTGACCAGATTTTACAGAACTCCAAAGCATCAGGGAGACTGTTCTGAACAGCACTAGAGGCCTGCAGCGAGTGGGCATGGGCTCTGCTGCTACCAGCGCATGGGAATCTCTCCAAGGCTGGAGCCACCCCACCGAGGCCTGCTGCCTGCCTGAAGCATGGCCACGGAGACAACCTGGTCCCTTTTCAGGTTTGGGGACTCTCTTTCTCCTGCCCTTCCAGGACATGGCACATAATCTCCTCGATGTGCTTAGGCCAGAGGTCACACACTGGGCTCTGGGACTGGATGCAGCTCACAGATATGTTTTGATTGGCTCATATGAAATTTGATTGTTGTTTTAATCAGGCCTATCTCTACAGTAGAAGGCAGACTGTGAACCAGAAGCTAAATGAAGGGACAGCTGAGCAACCTGCATTGCCTTCCCTCCTGCTGGCCCCAGTTGGCTGGCTGGGCCTGGGTAGACATTATACCCTATGGACCAGGCCTTCTAGTTGTTTCCTTCTTTTGTTACAGGCCTCCCAGAAGGTCTCTGAACTGACCATCCAGAACAGATTTTCACAAAGGCAGGAAACAAAGGATGTCTTCAGGCAATCTCATTCAGCCCTGTGATAGGGATCCCTCCCAAGCAAGGCAGCACAGGCCTGGTGACCTGCTTGTAACGCAGTCTTGATAAAAACACAGTGAGAACAAAACACAAACTCCAGCATGTGTATTGTCACACTGCGCTTCATAAGCAAATAAACAAGCAAAATAGAATAATTTAACATTTCCTTGTCAATAGCTGTCTTACTGCCATTGTTCCAGAGTGGTTGTGCTTTTTCTGTCTCCTCACCCACCTCCCTGACAAGGAGAATGAAGGGACCAGTCCGGGTGCCAGGAAGGATTCTGGGCATGGGTGTGGGGAAGATGTAACAATGGTGGGCTGTTCAGAGGCCTACAGATTTATTTCTTGAATTCTAGAGATGACGTATAGGCTTGAAGTCACCCTGTGCATCTGTGGACCAGGATGATGTCTTGTGCAGCAAGTGCAGTCAGCGAAGGCTGATCCTGAATGACAGCGCCAAGCACGCCGTCAGCCAGCACCCGCCCCGCAGGGAGAGCCTGAGAAGGACTTCATACAATTCTGGTGACTGCCAGTCAGGAGCAGCTGATACCACCAGGATTTTGGTAATTATTCCACCCATCGAGTCTTCTTTTTTATTTTATTTAAAACACTTTTACTATACTTTAATCTTAAAGAGTAGTTTAATAGAAGTTTATAGAGTAATTTTGCTCATAGAAAATTGAGCAGAAAGTACCTAGATTTCCCATATGCCCCTTGCCCCACCTAAATACAACCTCCCCCACCATCAGCATCCCTACCATGTGGTACGTGTGTTATGGTGATGGACCTACAATGACACATCATCATTACCCCAAGTCCATAGTTTACATTAGGGTCACTCTTGGTGTCATACGTTCTATGGATTTGACAAACGTATAATGTCATGTATCCACCATATGGTGTCATACAGAGGGTGCCACTGCCCTTAAAGTTCTCTATGCTCCACCTAGTCACCCCTACTACCTCCCAACCCCTGGAAACCAATGATCTTTTTACTGTCTCCAGAGTTCTGACTTTTCCAGAATATCATACAGTTGGAACCATACAGTCTGCTGTTTTATGTTAAAAATGATGTAGGGGCACCATCAGTTCCTCTTCTTGGTCCTTAGATGCCTGTTCCATTTGAGAGAAGGGGTGGCATTCAACCTAAAGCTCCTCTGCTGCTATCCTTGAGTGTCTCCAAGTAGGATGACTGAGGAGGGAAGTCTGGGTAAAAAAATAACTTTTCCAGGGAAGGAGGGTTCAGGCCTTAAGAGAAAGGATTTGGTTCTGGAAAAAAAGAGAGAGAGGAGCACGAGGAGCTGGCTGTGGGCAGGTCAGTGGGCAGGCGCCAGATGGCGGTGGTCTGGGGTCAGCTAGGGAACCTCCCCACCAGCCGCTTGCCTTTCCAAACCCTTGTGCTGTGTCCTCCTGCTTTCCTGGATGCCTACCATCCCAAGAAAACTTCACAGGGGCCTCTGCAAGTAGAATGAACCTCAGTCTAGCTGAGCAGGAAATGCAAATGACTAACAAGCATTAAAAAAAAAAGTCAAATACACCAGTAACAGAGAAGTCAGGAAAATAGAAAAGGAATGCAAGTAGGAGTTAAAAATAGGTACTGGACAACAAAATGGACAAACATCCAAAGCCTTCTGTTTGTAAAATATTTCTAATGATGGCTGGGAATCCTAACATCATAAAGCAAGCAAACAGACCTGGGTGGCTCTTTTTCACTTCTGTCTGGAAGCTGAGAAGTCAAGATGAAGGTAAAAGCATTTTAAGGACAGTCACTAGATGGCAACTGGGATATCTCTAAAACTCTATAAGATTTAACAAACATTATAATTTAAAAAGCTTTCAATGTCCTTTATGTTTAACCCACAGTCTTCTGTCTGCTAAATTCACCTTTAATTGACACATTCCTGTTCTGTTTTCTGCCCCCACAGGTATCATCATCGTTATTATTGCTGTCTTGCTTCAAACCTCGCAGTGCACTGTTCACATGGGCTTTCTCAAGAAATTTCATGTCCCCGTTGCTTACAGAGTTTCTTGTTCTTTTTCTTTATTGTTCTTTTCTCCTATTTTTTTTAAAAAACACCATTATTGAAATACAATTTATACTCCTTAAAATTTACCCACTGTAAGTGTACAATTTGATGGTATTTTAAAGTAAATATACAAAGTTGTGAAACTATCACTATAGTTCAGCTTTAGGATGTGTCCCTCACTGCCAAAAGTTCCTGTGTGTCCATTTGTGGTCAGTCCTTGTTCACACCCCATCCTAAGCAACTGCTAATCTTCATGACTCTATATATTTGCCATTTCTGGATATTTCATATAAATAGAATTGTTCTTTATTTTTTTTCTACTTTGCATAAATTCTTAAGGTTAATATAAGTTGTGCGGATCCATGGTATTGGCTCTTTTATTTAAGCTATAGCCATTCTAGTGGGCTTATAGTGCCTTTCATGGACTTTTTAGCCATCTGTATTTCTTCTTTGGTAAAGTATCTACTGAACTATTTTGCCCATTTAAAAATTTGGTTGTTTATCTTCTTGTTATTGAGTTGTACATGTTCTTTATATATTCTGGGTAGAAGTCTTTTTTATGTATTTGATTTGCAAATTTTTTTCTCCCACTCATGGTTTGTCTTTTCATTTTCTTAATGGTATCTTTTGAAAACAATGTTACTAATTTCTACAAAGTCCAATTCATTAAAAAATTTTTGATCATACTTTTGATATCGTATCTAAGTGATCTTGCTTAACTCAAGGTCACAAAAATTTCCTCCTATATTATCTTCTAGAAATTTTATAGTTTAAACTTTTACACATAGGTCAATGATCCATTTTGAGTTGATTTTGTGCCTAGTGTGAAGAAAGGGTTTAATCTCATTGTTTTTGCATATGTATATCTATTGTTCCAGCACTGTTTGTTGAAAACTATCTTTTCATCATTGAATTACTTTGGCAACTTTGTCTAGAAATGCAAGGGTGTATTTCTTGACTTTCTATTTCTGTTTCATTGTGAATCTTTATGTTAATTCCACACTATCTTAGTCACTACAGCTTTATGGTAAGTTCTGAAATCAGGCAGAGGCTCTATTTGATGAGACAATATTTGTTTATACTTCTTGGCCCAGTCTCTGGATCTGTGAGTCCAGCTATTGGTTACTTATGAATTTGCTTTCTTCAAGCTTAAACCTATTTATGAGAATCATAAACTCATATGTAGGAGACGAAATTTGCCAGTAAAAAATGGCAAGGACCTTCCAAACACAGAACGTAGTTATATCTGTTGGAATCAGTGTCCACCATGGTTCCACTTACAAAGAATGGCACAGTCCAGATCTGACTTTTGTATGGCTTAAATAAATAGGCCCCAGAAGGTTCAGCCCTCAACTCTCTAATAGGTTAGTGTCTTCCCCGATTACCTACTTGAAACATTGGGAGTATCTGCCTGACATAAGTAACTACATCGACTTGCCCCAGTGCTTAGGTATCACCATTACAAATTATCATATTGTGTATTGTTTTCTTGCATAAAGATGGTCTCCTTCACTATGTTTCAAATTTTATGCCTTCAACTTTTGTACTCCATTCCATACTTGGCATACAGTAGGTATTAAATAGATTAGTGTTGGCTCATGGGCCAATTCATTTGTAATAGATATTACTCTCTTCCTCATTCTCTTTAGAAAAAAAAGTAATAGGTATGTATTTAGTCTTTAAAATCTTAGTCGTACTACATTTTTAATCAATTTTGTTTACTGCCTTTATCAGTTTTTTATCAGTGCATACTAAACCACCCCCAAATTTAGTAGCTTAAAATAATAACCATGTATTTGCATACAGTTCTGGAATATGGTCCTGGCTCAGCTGGACAGAGCTTCTGCTGGTCTCACCTGGAGCCATGCATGAAGTTGCAGTCATCTACAGGCTGGACTGGGCTGGGTGGTCCCAGGTGGCCTCTCCTCCATGACCAGCACCTCTGATGGGATAGCTGGAGCAGCTGGGGTCTAGCTGAGCCCTCATCTCTCTATGTGGTCTCTATAGCAGACTTATCAGACTTCATACGATAGCTCAGGGCTCCAAGAGGGAACTCCTGCAACGCGGAAGGTCTAGGCTCCAGAACTCACACACCATTTCAGCTGCATTTCATTGGTCATAATGAGTTATAATACCATCATGCCAGAGGATGGGAAATAGACTCCACCTCTTGATGGGGAAGTGGCAAATGCCTTTTGAGGTAAGAGGAGTTTTGAGGCCAATATCCTTGCAGATATGTACCACACTTCCCAACTTGAGACACTAGGGTCATATGATAAATACTGTTTTGAAAGATGTCTGGCACAGAGTAAATGCTTAAAACATAGTAAATGACTGGTTATAGAGGTGCTTTCTGAAGGTGGGAATACCAAAAAACAGGGAATAGACATTGAAGACACTGTAAATTACACTTCACAATATTGTAAGAGTTTTGTCCAAAGTCCCATGACGTTAAGTTCAACTCTGCAAGTTATGATGTCATCTTTCACTATAGCACAGAATTAAACCAGTGCTTTTAGTCCATTTTATTAGAATAAAAATAAAATTAACATAAAATAACATTTATTTTGCGAAAACCCTGCTTCCTGTGTAGGCCGCTCCAGGCCATCCCACCTCATTGGTCAAGTTCGGTGGATTCTACCTACTAGATATTCCTCAACTCTGTCCATTCCTTTCTACCCACATTCCTCATCCTCTCCTACCTGATCTCTTTGAAGGATTCTTAACTAACTGCCCATCCTCCAGTCTTACACCTCTTCCATAAGATGACAGCATGATTGTTCTGTACTGCCCATCCAACATGACACTGTCATGCCCACAAGATAAAGTCCAAATTCTTAGCACAGGGCTGAAAGTCTTTCATGAGTTGCCTCCGCCTACCTCTCTACCATGCCTACCTATGCTCTCTGCAAATTATTTTCTCCAGGCATGCTAAATTATAGTACTTGAAATTCCCTGAATATGCTTTTCTGTTTTAAGTCTCTGTACCTTTACACACAATTTCCCCTGGGCTCAGAATGCCTCTTTTTCTGCCTATAACATCCACCTGATGAAAATTTCTTCTTAATACACACATCAACTTTTTGGAGCCTATGACACACCATGCAATGCAATTACATGAAATGATTTTTTTATTAAGGTATCATTGATATCAATCTTATGAAGGTTTCACATGAGCAACATTGTAAATACATTCACCCATATTATAGAGTTCCCCCCCACACCCCATTGCAGTCACTGTCCATCAGCATAGTAAGATGCTATAGAGTCACTACTTGTCTTCTCTGTGCTATACTATCTTCCCTGGGACACCCTATGTTATGTGTGCTAATCAAATGCCCTTTAATTCCTTCCTCCCTCCCCTTTGATAACCTCTAGTCTTCCTTGGAGTCTGAGTTTGCAGCTGTTTTGTTCCTTCAGATTTGCTTTGTTGTTGTACACCACAAATGAGGGAAATCATTTGATACTTGTCTTTCTACTCCTGACTTATTTCACTGAGCATAATAGCCTCTACCTCCATCCATGTTGTTGCAAATGGTAGGATTTGTTTTCTTCTCCTGGCTGAATAATATTCCATTGTGTATATGTACCACCTCTTCTTTATCCATTCATCTACTGATGGACACTTAGGTTGCTTCCATATCTTGGCTATTGTAAATAGTGTTGTGATAAACATAGGGGTGCATCTGTCTTTTTAAATCTGGGAACTTGTTTTCTTTGGGTAAATCCCTAGGAGTGGAATTCCTGGGTCAAATGGTACTTCTATTTTTAGTTTTTTGAGGAACCTCCTATATTGCTTTCTACAATGGTTGAAGTAGCTTACATTCCCAGCAGCAGTGTAGGAGGGTTCCCCTTTCTCCGCATCCTCGCTGGCATTTGTTGTTCTTAATCTTTTGGATGCTGGCCATCCTTACTGGTGTGAGGTGATATCTCATTCTGGTTTTATTTTGCATTTCCCTGATGATTAGTTATGTGGAGCATCTTTTCATGTATCTGTTGACCATCTGAATTTCTTCTTTGGATAACTGTCTCTTCATATCTTCCACCCATTTTTTAATTGGGTTATTCACTTTTTGGGTGTTGAGGTGTGTGAGTTCTTCATATATTTGGGATGTTAACCCCTTGTTGGATATGTCATTTACAAATATATTCTCCCATACTGTAGGATGCCTTTTGTTCTGTTGATGGTGTCCTTTGCCATACAGAAGCTTTTTAGTTTGATGTAGTCCCATGTGTTCATTTTTGCTTTGTTTCCCTTGCTCAAGGAGATGCATTCAGGAAGAAGACGCTCATGCTTATATTCAGGAGATTTTTGTCTAGGTTGTCTTTTAAGAGTTTTATGGTTTCATGATTTACATTCAGGTCTTTGATCCATTTCGAGTTTACTTTTGTGTATGGGGTTAAACAATAATCGAGTTTAATTCTCTTGCATGTAGCTGTCCAGTTTTGCCAATATCAGTTGTTGAAGAAGCTCTCATTTCCCCATTGTATGTCCATGTCTCCTTTATCATATATTAATTGACCATATATGGTTGGGTTTATATCAGGACTCTCTAGTCTGTTCCATTGGTCTATGGGTCTGTTCTCGTGCCAGTACCAAATTGTCTTGATTACTGTGGCTTTGTAATAGAGCTTGAAGTTGGGGAATGTAATCCCCCCAGCTTTATTCTTCCTTCTCAGAATTGCTTTGACTGTTCCAGGTCTTTTGTGGTTCCATGTGAATTTTAGAACTATTTTCTCTAGTTCTTTGAAGAATGCTGTTGGTATTTTGATAGGGATTGCATTGAATCTGTAGATTGCTTTAGGCAGGATGGCCATTTTAACAATATTAATTCTTCCTATCCATGAGCATGGCATGTGTTTCTATTTATTGGTATCTTCTTTAATTTCTCGCATGAGTGTTTTGTAGTTTTCAAAGTATAGGTCTTTCACTTCCTTGGTTAGGTTTATTCCTAGGTATTTTATTCTTTTTGATGCAACTGTGAATGGAATTGTTTTCCTGATTTCTCTTTCTGCTAGTTCATCATTAGTGTATAGGAATGCAACAAATTTCTGTGTATTAATTTTGTATCCTGCAAGTTTCCTGAACTCAGATATTAGATCTAGTAGTTTTGGAGTGGATTCTTTAGGGTTTTTTATGTATAATATCATGTCATCTGCAAACAGTGACAGTTTAATTTCTTCCTTACCAATCTGGATGCCCTTTATTTCTTTGTGTTGTCTAATTGCCGTGGCGAGGACCTATGTTGAATAAAAGTGGAGAGAGTGGGCCTCATTGTCTTGTTTCCGGTCTTAAAGCAAAGCTTTCAGCTTCTCACTGTAAAGTATGTTGACTGTTGGTTTGTCATATTTGGCCTTTATTATAGTGAGGTACTTGCCCTCTATACTGATTTTGTTGAGAGTTTTTATCATGAATAGATGTTGAATTTTGTCGAGTGCTTCTTCAGCCTCTATGGAGATAATCATGTGGTTTTTGTCCCTCTTTTTGTTGATGTGGTGGATGATGTTGATGGATTTTCTAATGTTGCACCATCATTGCATCCCTGGAATATATCTTACTTGATCATGATGATCTTTTTGATGTATTTTTGAATTTGGATTGCTAATATTTTGTTGAGTATTTTTGCATCTATGTTTATCAGGGATATTGGTCTGTAATTTTCTTTTTTTGTCGTGTCTTTGTCTCGTATTGGTATTTTAGTAATGCTTGCCTCTTAGAATGAGTTTGGGGAGTATTCCCTCCTCTTCTACTTTTTGGAAATCTTTAAGGAGGATGGGTATTATGTCTTCACTAAATATTTAATAAAATTCAGTACTGAAACCATCTGGTTCAGGGGTTTGGTTCTTAGGTAGTTTTTGATTACTGATTCAATTTCATTTCTGATAATTGGTCTGTTCAGATTTTCTGTTTCTTTCTGAGTCAGCCTCAGAAGGTTGTATTTTTCTAGAAAGTTGTCCATTTCTTCAAGGTTATCCAGTTTGTTAGCATATAATTTTTCATAGTATTCTCTCATAATTCTATATATTTCTGTGATGTCCGTAGTGATTTTTCCTTTCTCATTTCTGATTATGTTTATGTGCGTAGACTCTCTGTTTTTCTTGATAAGTCTGGCTAATGGTTTTTCTATTTTGTTTATTTTCTCAAAGAACCAGCTCTTGGTTTCATTAATTTTTCTCTTGTTTTATTTTCTCAATTTTAGTTTTTCCCCTTTGATCTTTATTATGTTCATCCTTCTGCTGACTTTGGGCCTCATTTGTTATTTTTCTAGTTTCATTAACTGTGAGTTTAGATTGTTCATTTGGGATTGTTCTTCTTTCTTGAGGTAAGTCTGTATTGCAATATGTTTCCCTCACAGAATTGCCTTCACTGCATCCCACGGATATTTGTACATTGATTTGTAGTTTTCATTTGTCTCCATATATTGCTTGATCTCTGTGTTAATCCGGTCATTGATCCATTGATTATATATTAGCATGTTGTTAAGCCTCCATGTGTTTGTGGGATTTTTTTGTTTTCTTTGTGTAATTTATTTCTAGTTTCATACCTTTGTTTACTGAGAAGTTGGTTGGTACAATTTCCATCCTTCTGAATTTACTGAGGCTCTTTCTGTGTCCTAGTATATGATCTATTTTAGAAAATGTTCCATGTGCACTTGAGAAGAATGTGTATCCTACTGCTTTTGGATGGAGTCTTCTTTAGATGTCTGTTAGGTCATTCTGTTCTAGTGTGTTGTTCAGTGCCTCTGTCTCCTTACTTATTTTCTGTCTGATTGATCTGTTCTTTGGAATGAGTGGTGTATTGAAGTCTCCTAAAATGAATCCATTGCTTTCTATTTCCCCCTTTAATTCTGTTAATATTTGTTTCACATATGCAGGTGCTCCTGTGTTGGCTGCATAGATATTTATAATGTTATATCCTCTTGTTGGACTGACCCTTTTATCATAATATAATGTCCTTCTTTGTCTAGTGTTACTTTCTTTGTCTTGAAGTTTATTTTGTCTGATACAAGTACTGTAACTCCTCATTTTTTCTCCCTATTAGTTGCATGAAATATATTTTTGCATCCCTCCAGTTTTAGCCTATGTATGTTTTTGGGTTTGAAATGAGTCTCTTGCAGGCAGCATATAGATTGGTCTTGTTTTTTTATCCATTCAGTGACTCTATGTTCTTTTGACTGGTGCATTCAGACCATTTACATTTAGGGTAATTATCAATAGGTATGTACTTATTGCCTTTGCAGGCTTTAGAATTATGGTTACTAAAGGTTCAAGGGCAGCCTCTTTGCTATCTAATAGTCTAACTTAAGTCACTTATTATGGTATTTCAAACTCAATCTAAAAGGTTTTTTTCTCCCTTCTTTTTCTTCCTCCTCTACTCTTTATGTAGGTTTCATATTCTGTATGCGTTGTGTATCCCTTGACTGACTTTGTTGGTAGTTAATTTAATTTTGCATTTGTTTAGTAATTAATTGGTCTCTTTCACTTACTGTGGTTTTATTTTCCCTGGTGACATCTATTTAGCCTTAGGAGTACTTCCATATATAGCAGTCCCTCTAAAATATACTGTAGAATCAGTTTTTGGATGTAAATTCCCTCAACTTTTGTTTATCTGGAAATTGTTTAATCCCCGCTTTAAATTTAAATGATAATCTTGCTGCATAGAGTATTCTTGTTTCGAGGCCCTTCTGCTTCATTGCATTAAATATATCATGCCACTCCCTTCTTGCTAGTAAGGTTTCTGCTGAGAAGTGTCATTATAGCCTGATGGGTTTCCTTTGTATGTGATCTTTTTTCTCTCTCTGGCTGCTTTTAATACTCTGTCCTTGTCCTTGATCTTTGTCATTCAATTATTATATGTCTTGGTGTTGTCTTCCTTAGGCTCCTAGTGTTTTGAGATCTGTTCATGTTCATGGCCTGAGAGACTATTTCCTTCCCAAGATTGGGGAAGTTTTCAGCAATTATTTCCTCAAAGAGACTTTCTATCCCTTTTTCTCTCTCTTCTTCTTCTGGTACCCCTATAATGCAAATATTGTTTTATTTGGATTGGTCACATAGTTCTCTTATTATTCATTCCTAGAGATCCTTTTTTTCTCTCTGTGCCTCAGCTTCTTTGTATTCCTGTTCTCTAATTTCTATTTCACTTACCATGTCTTCTACCTCACCTAATCTGCTTTTAAATCCCTCCACTGTATGTTTCATTTCAGAATATATATTTTTCAATGTTTCTATCTTTTTCTTGAAGTCCTCCCTGAGATCTTGAATATTTTTCTGTAGCTCCATGAGCATGTTTAGATTTTTATCTTGACATCTTTATCAAGAAGATTCAGATCATAATTCAGTTTCATTTAGCTCACTTTCTGGTGTTTGAGGGATTTGGGTTTGTACCAGATTCTTTTGCTGTTTCATATTTCTGATTATTATTATGGAATAATAACTTTGTGTAGGCAGTACCCTCTAGTGCCCAGAAGCTCTACTCTCTGGAGCTACCCAGCACCTGGAGTGATGGCAGGGGTTGAAGGGAAGTGGAACCAGTTCTTGCTGGGAGGAAAGAGCTCTTTCCTGCTTCCTGGCCATAGTGCCTGCCTCTACTACCAGGGCCAGTGGGCTGAACGTGCAGAGAGGGGCCTCTACATTATGCCCTTGTAGCTTCTATAGACGGGGCTGCCTCTGGCTGGCCTGGCATGATGGCAGGGGCCACAGATTTGTGAACCAGTGCCAGCCTTGAGGAAGGAGTGGTAGGTTGTGCATCACAGTGGTAGTGCTGCATTGCCAGCCAGGGTGTGGAGTGCCTGAAGCTCCTCATTGTTCCCAACCTGCTGGGCAGAGTGTGCCAGGATGATTTTGTAGACTTCTCCTTTCTTCTGAGCACCAAACTCTTTGTATTCCTTGCCCCTTTAACTGCCCTCTCACTATTGGGAAGTCTTTCAAAGTGCCTGCCTTTCTTTTGTCCCTGAGTGTCCAGTTGTGGGTGCCTGCTCTCCACAAGCAGCTGGAATCTCTGTCTCTCTGAGTATTCTGCCTGTGTTTGCTTTCCAACCCCTCTAATCACCAGAGCACCATGTAATATGGGTTTGTGCTCTTGGTTCAAATATCCAGGGTGGGTGTTTAGAAGTCCTGGGCTTCTACTCTCTCCCTGTTCCATTTCTCTTCCTCCCTCCTGTGAGCTGGGTTTGGGGGAGGGCTTGGGTCCTGCTGGATTGTGGCTTTGCTACTTTACCCTTTTCCGTGAGATGTTCTGTTTTCACCAGATGTAGGCCTTCTGTTGCAGTCTTCTTTCAGGTTGCCCTTTCAGGATTAGTTGTATTTGCTATATTTTCATGTTATATATGGTTTTGGGAGGAGGTTTCTGCCTCATTTCTCACACATTTCATCTTTATGAGTCAGGTAGTATATTTTATTCCATTATTAGATATAAAATTTTAAATACTGAAATCCCTGTTCATACAGTGAAGGACCAGAGCAGCTTCTGTAAGAGGGCTGTCAGTGATGTGGATTCTAGCAGCGGATCCCATGGCTGAACCTGCTGCAGGGGCTATGAGCAGGAACTGAAGTGGGCCTCCATTCCTGAAGCCTCATTTTTAATGAGCTGGTATGTCCTGGGAGCATTTGAGTTTCAAATTTTTTGATATAACTGGGAACCCAACAACAAAATGTTTCCTTGTGTAAATGTGTTCAGGAAACTGCCAAAAAATTGACTGAAAATAACCTTAGGATAATAGTAATAGATAACATTTCACTAGGGCATATTGTGTGCTTACACTGTGATGAAGGGATGAATTTCTTATATGTATTATCTCATTTAATCCTCATAGCAACTCTCTGTGATAGGCACAGGGAAGTAAGTTACTTGACCAAGGTCATATAACTAGTAAGTGTTCTATTACTATACTATACTGCTTATGATGTCAAGGAAATGGTGCCCTAGGAGATACATATGTCTATATTTAGCTTCATAGATGAACTACAGCAAAAATATTTTCTCTCTTAAGAATTTGGAATTAAAACTGGAGTCACTAAACAGGCTCAGTTAGAAGTTGAACTAGGAGAACAAAATTTTGGGAATGGGGAGAACAGCCATCTTTTGCCCTATGCATTAAGAAACAAAGAAAGATAGTTGAGAGAAAGAAGGAGAGAAAGACACATAAGAAAGAGACAAAGAAGACAGACAGACACAGCAACAGCAAGAGAGACAGAAAGAAATGAAGGGAATCAGGGACCAAAGAACTGTCAGATGGCAGACAGAGGAACAGAGAGACAGGGAAACAGAGAAAGGCAGAAGACTGCCCTGGTTTTAGGTGTTTTCCATTTGCTGGTTCTTGTCACTCATGGGGCCTGGCTGTGCTTCTTGTCTATGGCTTCTACAAGGTTCCCTTTGTATCCTTCCAGTAACCCATTTTTCTCAATTTATTTTTAATGCTATTTCTGTAATTTCAACACAAAGGAAAAGGGACGTATTTAGGGGACAATGATTTCAGCTTAAAACAGGCTATTTATGTACTAGATAAAGCTGTCCAGTGAGCAGCTCAAGACTAGACCTCAGAGCAGATGATAGCCTAGCAAGATGTGGAACCAGCTCCATGAAGAAAAGGACCTCTCTATCCTGAGAACCCACCCAGCCCTTGGCCTGCAATGTAGCAGTCATTCAAGAGTCACATAATAAGTGAATGAATGAAGATTGATTTGTTGCATAGGAATAGATTATTGTTTTCAGGGTTGAGATTTTGCGGTAGTCAGTAATTCTTGTTCTGTGCAGCAACTGTCTCTCTAAAGCCCTGCTAACAGCAGTAAAAGGTACAGGAGATTGGACTTGTCATATATAGACTCCAGAAAATTCTGTGGAAGGGTATTTCATTAGTTTTTTTCTTAATTTCCCTTCCAAATTCCCAAAATTAGCTAATTTTCTTTAGATTTCTTTTTGTCTTCACTAAAAGTAGAACAGGAAAAGCAGTTGTAGTTGTAAGCATTTTGTATGTAAACCTCAAAGTACTTGTATTCTGGACTGTTGGAATATATATTTTTTAGAATTAACATTGGTTAATAAAATCCTCAGCTGAGGAATGAAGCTCATTTGAATTATTTCTTAAGCTTCTCAATGAATTTCTAAGACTGGCATACTTTTCAGGTGTCTTTTGTTTGGGTCTAAAGGTCTGAATTTAATTTAAAAAACAAATTGGGAGGCATGTATTTACCAATAAGGTCAGCTGGGATCAAGGATTTGAGGTGCATTCAGAGATTTGAGACCCTTACAACTACACTGGAGAAAAGCTGAGGAATAAGATTAACCAACCAAATTATGGATGTAACTGATTTGAAAAAGACTTGCATGGAAGATCAGTGGAAGAACTTAGTCATTGAACTGTGGATTAAGAAAAATACAAGTGATTTTGGCCATTTCACTTGTTTTGAAAACCACATAAAATAGTTTTTTGGTTTTACTTAGGGCTCAGAAACTTTTTGCTCAAAATAAATTCAAACAGATGTGTTTAATTGTTCTCCCAAAAAGCCATGTCCATGCCTCCATGGGGCAAAGTAACACAGGGAAAGTGGAAAACGGGGACCCTTATGTGATTATGCATTTGTCTTATTTCCCTTGAAATAAAGAAAGAGTCAAATCCAAATGAAGGGGCCTCAAATGGCCTTTGAAAACATATGCTAGGTTTCATAAAACTGAATTGTAAAGTTAAATCTGGAAATCCAAAATTTTCATTGCACTCCAGGGAAGAAGATGGAAGAGGTAGGGAAAGGATAGACAGTTGAGGGAGAAGACCTGTTTGAAAAAATCTCTGCATTTTGTCATTTAGCTAGGTATTTTAGTTTTGTAGCTGTCTATTAGAGTCTTTTGTAGTAAAGCTTGGGCATGTCATTTGTCTCAATCTAAGGTGCTGGTTATTATGACTAATATACAAACACACATACCACCATCACCACCACTATTGTCATCACCACCATCACCACCATCACTACCACCAACACCACCATCACTACCATTATCAACATCATTACCACTCTTACTAATAACATCAGCATCATTACCCTTACCACTGTCACCTCCACTGTCGCCATCATCACCACCACTACCACCATAACCATCACCCTCACCAGCACACCACCACCCTCAATGTTTGAAGGTCTCAGAGACCCCAGGCTAAAAGCAAAAACAAAGTGTTAGCATGCAGAAGTCAACCTAACATTGACTTATATTTAACAAGTCTGCTTAAAAGTATTAAAATCTTAACTTAAGAGCCATATTTTAAAAAATTCTTCCAAATCAGCTCTTTTCCCATGCCACTGATTATGCATGAGATTCAGATCTTATCTGGCATTTTACTCTGCAATTCAGCCAAATCCTTACGTAAATGATTTAAGTCTAAATCCTGTTGATGTTTCTTATATTTTTACCTACCTATGTTCTTTGTATTTTGTTTCACTGATGCATCATTGCACAGGGAGAGAAAAGGAAATAGCTCTGTGTTTTTGAAGTTGCTAACACTAAGGGGAGCACGTAATCTTTTCATGATTGAAATAATAAATCCAACTTCAAGACACTTGCCAGCAAACACGTGGATTCCTTGTGCTGAAATTTTTAGGGATTGTGACTAATATCTAGTGTGGAGCACACTTAATGATTAGAAATCACGTATCAGAGTTATTTACACTTGCTTCACCTTTTGAAAATTGGTTTTTGGTGCTATTTTCAGAGATTCTTCTACCAGTTAGAAGTGTACTTCTAAATATGATAGGAATCATATTTATTTAAATGCAGACAATTACTTATATCAATTGTTTTCTTGATGTAGATATTCTGTCAGGCAATTTAAGGTTCATAAGCTGATTTAATTATCCAAGAAGGCTGTGAGGTAGGAGAGTGCTTTGTATAGTTCCTCACATATAGAAAATACTGAGAAAGTATGAACTATGATTTTAACTATTATAATGCTCTGGCCCAGAGAAGTTTAATCATGTACTCCTGGTCCCACAGCTAGTGAGTGTTAAGGCCGGAATTCAAGTCCAGTTCTCTGCGACTTTGAAGCCATTTTTCAATTTCACCAGGATTGTTCTCTGTGATAGTGGATCACAAACCTATACCGTGGGTTATCAAAGGCCTGGTATGGATCCACTCTTATTCCATTCTCAGCTCCCTTTGGGACCAGGTGAGAGAACATTCCATAGCTTTTGGAACAAAATCAAGTTAGCACCAAAGGACTGAACTTGGAATATTGAATTAGTCCAAGTAACACCATTATCTACCTGGAGCCAAATTCTGGGAAATATAGGTAACTCCCTTCTCAGCAATTCCCTCCTCCAAAACCCCAACACATGCATGCATGCACACACGTGCAGTACACACATACCATAGATACAGTCATGCACTCATGCAGCCTCACCTCCTCCACATATCTGGGTCCTGACTTTTTCTTCTCCCAGCCTCCCAAGACCCAGTGTTCACAACACCTAACAATACTAGGATTAGAAGGCCAAAAGTTCCTCCTTCCTGTAGGAAGACATTGGACCAGCTCAGACATTGCTGCCCTGAAGCTCCACAGGAGTTGACAGAGCTTACATGATGAACAAAGGCTTCCCAAAGTCCAGGAGAAGATGTCACTTCTTCATGAAATAGTCATTGACTCAACGGATTTGGAATACTTCATAGACTCTTCATTAACTAGTAATTTGCTTCTAGGTTCTCTTAAGAAAAAAATTAACTTTTTATTTTGAAATAATTATATATCCACAGGAAGTTGCAAAAATCATACACTCCTGGTACCTTTCCCCATCCTCCCCCAATAGGACATCTTACACAACTATAGTTTGGTAATCAAAATCAGGAAATTGACATCATACTGTTAGTGAGACTACAGACCTTAAGCAGTTGTCACCAGTTTTTACCTGGATTCATCTATGTGTGTGCGTGTGTGTTCATTCTATGCAATTTTATCCCACGTATAGGTTTGTGTAACCACCACCACAGGTAAATTCTGACAGTTACTCTGACCCCACAAAGTCACTCTTACCCCACCTCTATGTAGTCATATCTCCTCACACCCTTCCTGTCCCTATTCCCTAAAAACTGCTACTTTCCCTTCATTTCTAGGATTCTGTCACTTCCTTAATGTTGCATAAATGGAATCATACAATTTGTAATGTAATCTCCCAAACTAGCTGTTTTCATTCACATAAAGCCTGTGTGATCTGATCAGCTGATACATGTATCAGTTCACTTCTTTTAATCTCTGAGCAGTTCTTCACTGAATAGATGTGCTACAGTTTAACCATTCACTCTCTGAAGGACATTTGGGTTGTTTCCAGTTTTGGCTATTACAAATAAAGCTGCTATGAACATCCGTGGGAAGGTTTTTGTATGGACATGTTTTAATTTCTCTGGAATAAATGCTGATGAGGGCAATTGCTGCACCCTATGGTAAGTGTGTTTCATTTTATAAGTTGAAGAACTGTCTTCCAGAGTGGCTGCACTCTTCTGTATTCCCAGCAGAATGTCTGAAAGATCCAGCATTTCCACCTCCTTGTCAGCTCAGCATTAAGCATTTTTACTTTTTATTTGAGCTGTTCTAACCAATGTGGAGGGTCATCTCAGATATCTGGCTGTGGTTTTAATTTGCATTTCCTTAATAACTAGACACGTTGAACAACTTCTCATGTACCTATTTGTCATCCACATATCCTTTTTGGTGAAATGTCTTTGTAAGTTTTTGCTATTTTCTAATTGAATTGTTTACTTACCATTGAGTTTTAGGAGGTCTTTTTTCAGAAAAATGTTTAACTTGTGAAATGGTCGATACAATAAATCTATAACGTGTCACCACACAGTTACAAAAATTTTTTTTCCTTGTGATGAGGACTTTTAAAATCTACCTTCTCAGCAAATTTCAAAATCGCACTATAGTATTATTGACTATAGTCTCCATCCTGCACCTTACATCCCCATGACTACTATTTTTCACCTGTAAGTTTGCACCTATTTCACGCCCTCATACTTCCCTTGCCCCACTCTCACAACTACAAATCTGTTCTCTGTATATGTAAGCTGGAATTTTATTTTTTTGATTATACATGTAAGTGAGATCATATGGTATTTCTTCATTCTGTTGGACTTATTTCACTTATTTTAGTTCAGAAGTTTGATTAGGCCAACACACATGAAAACACTTTCTTCCCACCTACCCTCAAATAGGATTTAATCATTCCTGTCTCCTTGCCTTTGGAGTATAGACACTCCTCTACAAAATGCCTTCCCCTCTATCCTTAGTTTATCCTGATTTTATCCATCCTTATTGGTTCAGCCTTCTCCTCCAAGAAACCTTCCCTACTGGCTCAAGCCTCTAATGATCTCCTTATCTTGGCTTTTCATTACACTTATATCACCATTCCCACACAGCTTAAAGTAGGCAAATAAAATTATGAGTGCCTACTCTACTGTTTTTACCCAGATGGTGCTGTGTGTGGAGCCTAGGACTCCATCAGTCATAAGAAGCACCATTTTATGTCCCTCTAAGGAAGAAAAATATTCTACAATTAAAATATAGTACACCATCAAATATAACACATGCTGATTTTAGAACGGCTAAAGTATGAGGGCATGGTGCATCTTAGAAGAGAAAAAGAGAATATATTATTATTTAGATCCCACTTTTATTGATGGGCTCATGAGGTTTAAAGTATATGCTCAAGGTCATTCCTGGGGGCAGAGTCAGGGTTTGCACAATTATTTGTTGCAGTCGGGGACTATGAAAATGAGAAACTGAGTCAGAATGACGTGTAGTTTTCAGGTCTTTCACTTCCTTGGTTAGGTTTATTCCTAGGTATTTTATTCTTTTAGATGCAATAATAAATGGAATTGTTTCCCTGATTTCTCTTTCTGCTAGTTCATCATTAGTGTATGCAACAGATTTCTGTGTATTAATTTTGTTTCCTGCAACTTTGCTGAATTCAGATATTAGTTCTAGTAGTTTTGGAGTGGATTCTTTGGAGTTTTTTATGTACAATATCATGTCATCTCCAAATAGTAATAGTTTGACTTTTTCCTTACCAATCTGGATGCCTTGTATTTCCTTGCGTTGTCTGATTGCCGTGGCTAGGACCTCCAGTACTATGTTGAATAAAAGTGGGAGAGTGGGCATCCTTGTGTCGTTCCCAATCTTAGGGGAAAAGCTTTCAGCTTCTTACTCTTAAGTATGATGTTGGCTGTGGGTTTGTCATATATGACCTTTATTATGTTGAGGTACTGGTCCTCTATACCCATTTTGTTGAGAGTTATGACCATGAATGGATGTTGAATTTTGTCGAATGCTTTTTCAGCATCTATGGAGATGATCATGTGGTTTTTGTTCTTCTTTTTGTTGATGTGGTGGATGATGTTGTTGGATTTTCGAATGTTGTACCATCCTTGCATCCCTGAGATGAATCCCACTTGATCATGGTGTATGATCCTCTTGATGTATTTTTGAAATCGGATTGCTAATATTTTGTTGAGTATTTTTGCATCTATGTTCATCAGGGATATTGGTCTGTAATTTTCTTTTTTTGTGGTGTCTTTGCCTGGTTTTGGTATTAGAGTGATGCTGCTTCATAGAATGAGTTTGGAAGTATTCCCTCCTTTTCAATTTTTTGGAAAACTTTTGGAGAATGGGTATTATGTCTTCTCTAAATGTCTGATAAAATTCAGTGGTGAATCCATCTGACCCAGGAGTCTGATTCTTGGATAGTTCTTCGATTACTGATTCAATTTCGTTGCTGGTAATTGGTCTGTTTAGATTTTCTGTTTTTTCCTTTGTCAGTCTTGGAAGGTTGCATTTTTCTAGAAAGTTGTCCATTTCTTCTAGGTTATCCAGTTTGTTAGCATATAGATTTTCATAGTATTCTCTAATAATTTTTTGTATTTTTGTGGTGTCCATCGTGATTATTCCTTTCTTATTTCTGATTCTGTTGATGTGTGTGGATTCTTTTTTTCTTAATAAGTCTGGCTAGGGGTTTATCTATTTTGTTTATTTTTTCAAAGAACCAGCTCTTGGTTTCATTGATTTTTTTCTATTGTTTTACTTTTCTCAATTTTATTTATTTCTTCTCTGATCATTATTTTGTCCCTCCTTCTCCTGACTTTGGGCCTTATTGGTTCTTTTTCCAGTTTCAATAATTGTGACTTTAGACTATTCATCTGGGATTGAGATTGCTCTTCCTTCTTTAAATAGGCCTGGATCGCTATATACTTTCGCCTTAGAACTACCTTTGCTGCGTCCCACAGAAGTTGGGGCTTTGTGCTTTTGTTTTCATTTGCTTCCATATTTTCCTTGAATTTTGTTTTTATTTGGTCATTGATCCATTGATTATTTAGGAGCATGTTGTTAAGCCTACATGTGTTTGTGAGCCTTTTTGTTTTCTTTGTACAATTTATTTCTAGTTTTATACCTTTGTGATTTGGGAAGTTGGTTGGTAGAATTTTAATCTTTTTGAATTTACGGAGGCTCTTTTTGTTGCTTAGTATGTCGTCTATTCTGGAAAATGTTCCATGTGCACTTGAGAAAAATGTGTATCCTGCTGCTTTTGGGTGTAGAATTCTGTAGATGTCTGTTAGGTCCATCTGTTCTAGTGTGTTGTTCCGTGCCTCTGTGTTCTTATTTTCTGTCTGGTTGATCTATCCTTTAGAGTGAGTGGTGTGCTGAAGTCTCCTAGAATGAATGCATTGCATTCTATTTCCCCCTTTAATTCTATTAGCATTTGTTTCACGTATGTTGGTGCTCCTGTGTTGGGTGCATAGATATTTATAATGGTTATTTCTTGTTGGATGACCCCTTTATCATTATGTAATGTGCTTCTTTATCTCTTGTTACTTTATTTGTTTTGAAGTATATTTTGCCTGATACAAGTACTGCAACACCTGATTTTTTCTCCCTATTGTTTGCATGAAATATGTTTTTCCATCCCTTCACTTTTAGTCTGTGTATGTCTTTGGGTTTGAGGTGACTCTCTTGTAAGTAGCATATAGATGGGTCTTGCTTTTTTATCCATTCTATTCCTCTGTGTCTTTCGATTGGTGCCTTCAGTCCATTTACAACAGTTATGTACTTATTGCCATTGCACGCTTTGGATTCGTGGTTACCAAAGGTTCAAGGGTAGCTTCTTTACTATCTAACTGTCTAACTTTAACTCACTTATTACACAATTATAAACACAGTCTGATGATTCTTTATTTCTGTCCTTTCTTATTCTTCCTCCTCCACTCTTTATACATTAGGTGTTTTATTCTTTACTCTTTTGTGTTTCCCTTGACTACTTTTGTGGATAACTGATTTTATTTTTTGCCTTTAGTTAGTATTTGGTTGGTCTTCTTTCTTTACTTTGATTTTATTTTCTTCAGTGATATCATATTTATTTAGCCTTAGGCGTACTTCCTTCTAGAGCAGTCCCTTTAAAATATTCTGTAGAGGTGGTTAATGGGAGACAAATTCCCTCAACTTGCTTATCTTGGAATTGTTTAATACCTCCTTCAAATTTAAATGATAATATTTCTGGATACAGTACTCTTGGTTCAAGGCCCTTCTGTTTCATTGCATTAAATATATCATGCCATTCTCTTCTGGCCTATAAGGTTTCTGCTTAGAAGTCTGATGATAGCCTGATGGGTTTTCCTTTGTGAGTGATCTTTTTTCTCTCTCTGGCTGCCTTTAATACTCTGTCCTTGTCTTTGATCTTTGCCATTTTAATTATTATATGTCTTGGTGTTGTCTTCCTTGGGTCCCTTGTGTTGGGAGATCTGTGAACTTACAAGTTCTGAGAGACTATTTCCTTCCCCAGGTTGGTGAAGATTTCAGCAATTATTTCTTGAAAGACACTTTCTATCCCTTTTTCTCTCTTCTTCTTCTTCTGGTACCCCTATAATGTGAATATTTTTCTGTTTGGATTGATCACACAGTTCTCTTAATATTCTTTCATTCCTAGAGATCCTTTTATCTCTATCTGCCTCAGCTTCTCTGTATTCCTGTTCTCTGATTTCTATTCCTTTAACAGTCTCTTCCACCTCATCCAGTCTGGTTTTAAATTCTTCAATGTTTGTTTCATTTCTGTTATCTCCCTCTGGAATTGATCCCTTAGCTCATGCATATTTCTTTGCAGGTCCATCAGCATGGTTATGACTTTTATTTTGAATTGTTTTTCAGGAAGATTGGTAATATCGGTCTCACCAGGATCTCTCTCTGGTGTTTGAGTGATTTTGGACTAGGCCAGGTTCTGCCTTTTCATGATGATAGAAGTGATCATTGGCAAGGGGTGTGTGTGGCAGCTGGGAGAACAAAGTCCCTTCCTGCTTGCTGGTTGCCTTGCCCTTCTCCATGGCCCATGCCAGTTAATCGCACACAGGGAGCAGTCTTTGGGTTAATCCCCTGAGTTTCCATGGGCGGGGAGGCCCTCAGGCTGGCCTAGGGCACTGCCAGGTGTCGCAGGCACGTGGAGTGTGTTCTCCTGTGAGAAAGGTGCCCCTTCGTGCCTTCCGGACTTTGTGCCAGCTTCCTCTGCCTGTGCTGAGCAGCAGCTGTGCTCAGGGGGCAGCCTTTGGGTCTGGCCAGTTAGCTAGTGCTGGAAGAAGACTCTTTGTGTTTGCTGTGGGGGGCCTGCTCCCTGGCTGGTCCGCAGCAATGACGGGTCAGCCGGTTTGCTTGTAGTGCCATCAGGGGTAATGAATGGCAGGCTGCTTATTGCCGTTAGGGGCTTCGGAGCTGTGTTGCCACCTAGGGGGTAAGGGTGCCAGGATGATTTTGTCCACTAGTTACACCCTTATCCCTTTAAGACTTTTAAAGCACCCGCTTTTATTTTGTCCCAGGGCAGCCGGCTGTGGGGACCTGTTTTCAATCTCAGTCTCAGATTTTACTTTTCTCTTTCTCTAATATCCAGTACACCATGCATGTGTGTCTGTGCTCCCAGTGCAGATCACCAGGGCTGGTTATTTAGCAGTCCTGTTCTTCCACTCCCTCCCCACTCTGATTCTTTTCCTCCCACTGGTGAGCTGGGGTGGGGGGAGTGCTCGGGTTCCACTGGGTCACCGCTTTGTATCTTACCCTTTTCATGAGATGCTGAGTTCTCACAGATGTATATGTAGCAAGGCTGTTGTACTGTATCTTCTGGTCTCCCTTTTAGGAATGGTTGTATTTGTTGTATTTTCAAAATATATACGGTTTTGGGAGATTTCCACCGCCCTAACTCATGCCACCATCTTGAGAAAATCTCCCCTGTGCTTTTATTAAGTTACAGCAAGCAAAAAGACAGCATTATAGGATGTTTTATCATCAAGCTAAACAATTGCAAACTAATCCTCTTAAAGTTTCTCTTATGTCTTTTCAAGTCATCCAGCCACATGATCCTCAAGGTGTGTTTCTTATCTGGGTTTGCCTCAGAAAGGATCTGGAGAACTGTTTGCAGTCCTTGTTGCACCACTCATGACTCACACCAGATCCAAGATGCAGCACCTATTGTTCTTTTCTCTTAGATTGGTTTTGGCTATAGATTAAGCTTAAGCAGGAACTATATTACAGTGAGGTTACCTACTGGGCTACATTACCTCCTTTTGGTTTAGCTCTCATCTTTTGTAACATTAATGAGAAGATTGCTGATTGCTGCTAAGCCCGTTGAGGTTTTCAGGCAGCTTTTCTCCAGACTATCCAAAACACAAATAACAAACATAATACAATTATTGTCAGTGTAGCAGTGGAACCACTAAATATTTTTAAGTGTTTGATTGGGTTCAAGTTACTTATTCCATCTGCAATACTTTCCAGTAAATTAAAACCACTTAATACCTGTAATTGTTCCTGGAAAGTATCAGTAATGTGCTGTTGAAGGTCTAATACTTCTTGAGTCATATTGCCATGATTTAACAAATGTCTTTCAATATTGTTCCATGGAAAATAAGTATGATTATAAGGTATAGGGGTAATACAAAACCCGGTTGTATTCCAATCACATTTCATAGAAACTTGACGTTGCAAACTAACAATTTGATCTCCTGACATAATAACTGCTTTTTGCAAATCAGTCAATTGTGTATTAATTTCACTATATATTTGTCTTTGGGTGATCCACAATTTCAACAAATAAGAATGCCAATTACTAACAAAGTCCACAGTCTGAACACTTTGCTGAAGTGCAACTCCAGTGGTCATGGTGGTTGCTGTTATAGCTATGATTCCCAGGACAGCTGCAATAATTAATCCAATCATTCTTTTAGTTCTTTTCAGAAGATTGTCAACAGTATATTGCAGAAGCATCATGCTTGCAGAATCTTGCCACTTTCGGTGTAGTTGAACTGGAAGCCAGAGACCTGTTCTAGCCTTAAGAATATAAAGACTATCTTTTGTGGAAAAAAGAACAGAGTTGTTAATACAAGTATAGAATGAACAATTTGCACAGGAGATGGAATATCTGGATGAACTCCACGTTGTGTGACCAATCATAATTAAAAAGGGTAATCTGACACAGGGTGTAATATAATGACTATCTTTTTTTGTAAAACTCAGTTCACGATTTTTTGTAATATTATTACTCCTAATATGATCTTTCCAAGTTGTGAAACCCCATAGAGCTGAGGGAATTTTCCATAAGTGATATTGCAGGGGATGAAAAGGTAAATGTAGGGCAGCAGACATTCCACCACCATGCCAATAAATGGTCCCATTAGAAAATGTATAAATGGTGTAATCTGTGCCGTTAATATATTTATGCCATCTCAGGTCATGCCCCTGTCCTCTGGTCTGGGTGGAACCTTGAGGGCTCCAATCAATGATGCTTCCATAGGAAGTATTAAGTAAAACCCAAGCTATTTTTCCTCGACAATTCATCCAGTGCACCCATTCACTGATTTTCATAGCTATTGGCTGGGTGCAGATGGGCAAATCAGGGGTGATCTGTTATGTCATAATTATTAATTTTTTTGTGGAATCCAAATGCTTGAAGAAGGAATAATTTTTTCCTTGATTCTTTATAGGGATCATTTAAAAAAATAAGGTATTATTGATATACACTCTTATGAAGGTTTCACATGAAAAAACAATGTGGTCACTACATTTACACATATTATCAAGTCCCCACCCCTACCCCAATGAAGTCACTGTCCATCAGTGTAGTAAGATGCCACAGATGCACTATTTGCCTTCTCTGTGCTACCCTGTTTTCCCCATGATCCCCCACACCATGTATACTAAACAAAATACCCCTCAATCCCCTTTTCCCAACCTCCCAACCCGCCCTCCCACACCCCTCCCCTTTGGTATTCACTAGTTCATTCTTGGAGTCTCTGAGTCTGCTGCTATTTTGTTCCTTCAGTTTTGCTTCATTGTTATACACCACAAATGAGGGAAATCATTCTGCACTTGTCTTTCTCCACCTGGCTTATTTCACTGAGCATAATATCCTCCAGCTCCATCAATGTTGTTACAAATGGTAGGATTTGTTTCTTCCTTATGGCTGAATAGTATTCCATTGTGTATATGTACCACCTCTTCTTTATCCATTCATCTACTGATGGACATTTAGGTTACTTCCATATCTTGGCTATTGTAAAAAGTGCTGCAATAAACATAGGGGTGCATATGTCTTTTTAAATCTGAGAACTTGTATTCTTTGGGTAAATTCTGAGGAGTGGGATTCTCGGGTCAAATGGTATTTCTATTTTTAGTTTTTTGAGGAACCTCCTATATTGCTTTCCACAATGGTTGAACTAACTTACATTCCCACCAGCAGGGTAGGAGGGTTCCCTTTTCTCCCCATCCTCGCCAGCATTTGTTGTTTTTAGTCTTTTCGATGCTGTCCATCCTTACTCATGTGAGGGGATATCTCACTGTGGTCTTAATTTGCATTTCCCTGATGATTAGTGATTTCCATTTATTGGTATCTTCTTTAATTTCTCTCATGAGTGTCTTATAGTTTTCAGAGTATAGGTCTTTCACTTCCTTGGTTAGGTTTATTCCTAGGTATTTTATTCTTTTTGATGCAACTGTGAATGGAATTGTTTTCCTGATTTCTCTTTCTGCTAGTTCATTGTTAGTGTATAGGAATGCCACAGATTTCTGTGTATTAATTTTGTATCCCGCAGCTTTGCTCAATTCGGATATTAGATCTAGTAGTTTTGGAGTGGATTCTTTAGGGTTTTTTATGTACAATATCATGTCATCTGCAAACAGGGACAGTTTAACTTATTCCCTGCCAATCTGGATGCCTTTTATTTCTTTGTGTTGTCTGATTGCAATGGCTAGGACCTCTAGTACAATGTTGAATAGAAGTGGGGAGAGTGGGCATCCTTGTCTTGTTTCAGATCTTAAAGGAAAAACTTTCAGCTTCTCGTTGTTAAATATAATGTTAGCTGTGCGTTTGTCATAATGGCCTTTATTATGTTGAGGTACTTGCCCTCTGCACATTTTGTTGAGAGCTTTTATCATGAATGGATGTTGAATTTTGTCAAATGCTTTTTCAGCATCTATGGAGATGATGATGTGGTTTTTGTCCTTTTTGTTGATATGGTGGATGATGTTGATGGATCTTTGAATGTTGTACCATCCTTGCATCCCTGGAATAAATTCTGCTTGATCATGACAGATGATCTTCTTGATGTAATTTTGAATTTGGTTTGCTAATATTTTGTTGAGTATTTTTGCATCTATGTTCATCAGGGACATTGGTCTGTAATTTTCTTTTTTGTGGTGTCTTTGCCTGGTTTTGGTATTAGAGTGATGCTGCTTCATAGAATGAGTTTGGAAGTATTCCCTCTTTTTCTACTCTTCGAAAACTTTAAGGAGGATGGGTATTAGGTCTTCACTAAATGTTTGATAAAATTCAGCAATCAGGTCCAGGCATTTTGTTCTTAGGTAGGTTTTTGATTACCACTTCAATTTCATTGCTGGTAATTGGTCTGTTCAGATTTTCTGTTTCTTTCTGGATCAGCCTTGAAAGGTTGTATTTTTCAAGAAAGTTGTCCATTTCTTCTAGGTTATCCAGTTTGTTAACAAATAATTTTTAATAGTATCCTCTAATAATTCTTCGTATTTCTGTGGTGTCCATAGTGCTTTTTCCTTTCTCATTTCTGATTCTGTTTATGTGAGTAAACTCTCTTTTTTTCTTAATAAGTCGGGCTTGGGGTTTATCTATTTTGTTTATTTTCTTGAACAATCAGCTCCTGCTTTCATTGATTCTTTATATTGTTTTATACTTCTCGATTTTATTTATTTCTCCTCTAATCTTTATTATGTCCCTCCTTCTACTGACTTTGGGTCTCATTTATTCTTCTTTATCTAGTTTCATTAATTGTGAGTTTAGACTTCTCATATGGGATTGTTCTTCTTTCCTGAGGTAGGCCTGTATTGCAACATACTTTCCTCAACACGGCCTTCACTGCGTCCCACAGATTTTGTGATGTTCAATTATTGTTGTCATTTGTCTCCATATATTGCTTGGTCTGTTTTTATTTGGTCATTGATCCATTGGTTATTTAGTAGCATGTTGTGAAGCCTCCATGTGTTTGTGGGATTTTTCATTTTCTTTGCATAATTTATTTCTAGTTTCATACCTTTGTGGTCTGAGAAACTGGTTGGTACAATTTCAATCTTTTTGAATTTGCCAAGGCTCTTTTTGTGGCCTAGTATATGATCTATTCTTGAAAATGTTCCATGTGCACTTGAGAAGAATGTGTATTCTGCTGCTTTTGGGTGTAGAGTTCTATTGGTGTCTATTAGGTCCATCTGTTCTATTGTGTTGTTCAGTGCCTCTGTCTGCTTACTTATTTTCTGTCTGCTTGATCTTTCCTTCAGAGTGAGTGTGGTGTTGAAGTTTCCTAGAATGAATGCATTTCATTCTATTTCTCCTTTTAATTCTGTTAGTATTTGTTTCACATATGTAGGTGCTCCTGTGTTGGGTGCATAGATATTTATAATGTTATATCCTCTTGTTGGACTGACCCTTTTATCATAATATAATGTCCTTCTTTGTCTAGTGTTACTTTCTTTGTTTTGAAGTCTATTTGTCTGATACAAGTACTGCAACTCCTCATATTTTCTTCCTATTAGTTGCATGAAATATATTTTTCCATCCCTTCACTTTTAGTCTGTGTGTGTCTTTGAGTTTAAAGTGAGTCTCTTGAAGGCAGACTATAGATGGGTCTTGTTTTTTTATCCATTCTGTGACTCTATGTCTTTTGATTTGTGCATTCAGTCCATTTACATTTAGGGTGATTATGGATAGGTATGTACTTATTGGCATTGCAGGCTTCAGATTCGTGGTTACCAAAGGTTCAAGGTTAACTTCCTTTCTATGTAAGAGTATAACTTAACTCACTTAATATGCTACTACAAACACAATCTAAAGGTTCTTTTTTTTTTCTTCCTCCTTTTTATTCCTCCTCCATTCTTTATGTATTAGGTATCATATTCTGTACTCTTTGTCTCTCCCTTGATTGATTTTGGAGATAGTTATTTTAATTTTTGCATTTGCATACTAATTAGGTGTTCTACTTTCTTTACTGTGGTTTTATTACCTCTGGTGACAGCTATTAATCCTTAGGAACACTTCCATCTATAGCAATCCCTCCAAAATACACTGTAGAGATGGTTTGTGGGAGGTAAATTCTCTCAGCTTTTGCTTATCTGGAAATTGTTTAATCCCTCCTTCAAATTTAAATGATAATCTTGCCAGATGAAGTATTCTTTAATGCAATGAAGCAGTAGCCCTTCTGCTTCATTGCATTAAATACACTCCCTTCTGGCCTGTAAGGTTTCTGTTGAGAAGTCTGGTGATAGCCTGATGGGTTTTCCTTTGTATGTGATCTTATTTCTCTCTCTGGCTGCTTTAGTAGTCTGTCCTTATCCTTGGTCTTAGACATTTTAATTACTATATTTCTTGGTGTTGTCTTCCTTAGGTCCCTTGTGTCAGGAGATCTGTGCATCTCCATGGCCTGAGAGACTATCTCCTTCCCCAGATTGGGGAAGTTTCAGCAATTATCTCCTCAAAGACACTTTCTATCCCTTTTTCTCTCTTCTTCTTCTGGTACCCCTGTAATGTGAATATTGTTCCATTTGTATTGGTCACACGGTTCTCTCAAATTCTTTCATTTTTAGACATCCTTTTTTCTCTCTGTGATTCAGCTTCTTTGAATTCCTCTTTTCTAGTTTTTATTTCATTTATTTTCTCCTCTACTGTATCCCATCTGCTTTTAATACTATCCATTGCGCTCTTCAACGATTGGATCTCCGACCAGAATTCATTCCTGAGTTCTTGAATATCTTTCCATACCTCCATGAGCATGTTAGTGGTTTTTATTTTGAACTCCCTTTCAGGAAGAGTCATGAGGTCGATGTCATTTAAATCTTTCTCAGGAGTGGTATTAATATTTGTATATGGCGCCCTCTAGTGCCCGGAATCTCTACTCCCTGGAGCTGCTCAGCCCCTGAAGCAATGTCGGGGTTCGCTAGGGAGTAGTATTGGTGCCTGGGGGGAGGAAAGAGCTGTTTCCTGCTTCCCGGCTTCTATGCCTGTCTCCACTGCCTGAACCAGTGGGCTGAGCACACAGGTATAAGCCTGTATGCTTTGTGTTTGTAGTTGCTGTAGACAGATCTTCCCTCTGGCTGCCCTAATGCCAAGGTAGGGTTTGCCAGTTTGCAATCCAGGTGGGGCTGGCCAGAAGAAAGGTGCAGTAGACTGCATATCATGGAGGGGGTTCTTGGAGCTGTGTAGCCAACCAGGAAGCTGGAGCACCTGAAGATGGTCTAAGGAGGAAGATTTCTTTTTCCTCCTTAAATATGAGATTCTATATGGCAAAGCCCCCAACCTGCTGGGCAGAGTGCACCTGGACAATTTTGTCTACCTCTCCTCTCTCCTGAGCAGTAAGCTCTGTGCAATCCTTGCCCCTTTAGCAGCCCTCTTGCTAAAGCCTTCCTTGTTAGGAAGTCTCTCAGACTGCCCACCTTTCTTTTGTCCCAGAGCAGCTGGATAAGGATCCCTGCTTTCCATAAGTGGCTGGAATCTCAGTCTCTCCAGGAAATCTGCCTTAGCTTTCCAAAACCATAATCACAAGAGTATCATGCAAGCACCATGAATTGTAGGTTTGTCCTCCCAGACAGATCTCTGGAGTTAGGTATTCAGCAGTCCCAGACCTCCACTCCCTCCCTGCTCAGTTTCTCTTCCTCCCATTGGTGAGCTTGGGTGGGGGAAGGCTTGGGTCCTGTTGGGCCATGGCTTTGGTACGTTACCCTGTTCTGTGAGGTCTGCTCTTTTCTCCAGGTGTATGCAGTCTGGCACAGTCCTCTTTCCTGTTCCTCTTTCAGGATTAGTTGTATTAATTATATTTTCATATTATATGCGGTTTTAGGAGGAAGCCTGTGTCTCACCTCTCACTCGGCCATCTTTAATCCTCCATGCATGTATAGGGATCATTTTTAACAATGGATAACCATGCAGCTGGTTCCATTTTCAAGCAATGGTTTTCATGTCCAGTACAAATGGGTCTCCCTTCTACTTCCACTGTATAATTCTTAATTTTCATGCCCTCTTCTTCTGGCCTTAGGGGGCCACAAGTATCATAAGGACCAGGAGTCCAGTTGGAATCATTACCATATATTGGGACCATTTCAGAGAGCCAATGAATAGCTTGATTGATCGGGGGGTTAGGAATGTAAGCCCAATATGAATAATTAGTGCTATTGGTGGAGCCTACCCCCATGTTGACCACAGCAATGATAGCCAGGAACAAATTTGAAGCATTGCATGCCTGTCTGGTCTGCTGTACAATCTTTTCAGCTCCCTGTGTCATCTTGTTTTGTTGTCCCCATGTTCGGGGATTCACTTTTTGAGTTCTTGGTAACAGAGCTCAGTCTCTGGATCTTCCAATAGTCATGGCTCGATCTCATCAATGGGAGGTTCAACATCAACTCAAGGCCTTTTATTCATTTTCTGGGTTTTCTCTTTTTAGCTGGGATCCACACAGTTTCTCATGTTTTTGTAATGACACAAGCATACCCTCGACCCCACCTTTGAGCTAACCTTGGTTCCCATTTTCCCATGTCATTTTTATAAAAAACAGGTTGATTTATTTCAGGGGACTTTTCCTGTATCCAATGTCTGTTGGCTCTTGAGAAACCTGTATCATATAAATTTTTAAAATTCAGAGTAAATAGTGCCCTATGTATTCTCATACAGGGAGTTTCTATGACACCATATCCCCCTTTTTGTTTAAGCAACATATCTTTCAATGTGTGATTATGTCTTTAAATTCTTGCCTGTCCCTGAGGGTTATATGGAATCCCAGTAACATGCTTAATATCCCATTGGGAAAGAAACTTTTGTTATTTTGCAGAAAGGTAACTAGGGGCATTATCTGTTTTAATTTTAGTCGGCAATCCCATAACATTAAAAGCTTCAACTAAATGCTGACTCCCATAATAAACCTTTTCTCCTGATAGTGCAGAAGCCCATCTAAAACCAGAATATGCATCAACTGAGCAATGAACATAGGATAATTTCCCAAACTCTGGAATATGGGTGACATCCATCTGCCACAGTTCATTAGGGTGCAGTCCTCTTGGATTGACCCCCAGAGTGTAAGGTTTACTTTGGATTTGAGTACACTGAGGGCACTGGTAAATGATATCTTGAGCCTGTTCTCTAGTGAGGTGAGATTTAACTTGTAAACCTTTCCTGTTAACATGATGTTCATGCCATGCCTTAGCAGTCAATAGGGATCCAACAAGTAATTTATCTGTATGTTCACTAGCTTTAGTCATTGGTCTAGGGAGGGAGGTATGTGCTCGGATATGAGTAATATAAAGATCATGATGTCTATCATACAATGATTGTTGCAAAGTACAAAATAATTGATACAATTCAGTGCCATCATAAAATAGAGTAACAGTAAATACGTTTTACTGTATATTCAACATATTGTGAGTCAGTAACAATATTAAGGGGACTTGTAACATCTTGTAATAATAAAATAACGGTATGTAATTCAGCTTTTTGTACTGAGTGATAAGTTTGGACAATTTTGGTAGTTTTTCCTCTATATCCTGCTTTGCCTTCTTTATTAGCATTTGTATAATAAGAATCAGCTTTTGGGATAGGATGAGTTTTAATAATGTCAGTACAAATCCACTGAGTTTTTTTAAGAAATTGAATATATTTGTCTTTTGGAAAATGATTACTGATAGTTCCTATATAATTGGCAAAGGCTATTTGCCAGTTATCATTCAATTTCCAGTTGTCAGCTATTTGGGTGTTGGTAAGGGGAACAACAATTTGGGAAGGGACTAATGCAATCAAGGTACACAATTTTAAGCACCCACGAATAATTAACCTACAAATTTTATCTATATATGTAAGTAATTTGTTTGAAGCCTTATGTGGTAAAAAAAAATCCATTCTAAAATTTTTTCCTTTTTGCCATAAAATACCAGTAGGGGAATGCTCAGAAGGGAATACTAATAACTCAACATCATATTGTGTATCAGTGCAATCTAAATAACTATATCTCATATGTTCTTTTGTCCATTCTAATTCTTTTTTGGCTTGAGGTGACAATTGTCTAGGACTATTTAATTCAGAATTCCCAGTTAAAGTATTAAATAAATGCTGAAGTGAATAGGCTGGAATTCCTAATGAAGGGTGAAGCCAATTGATATCACCTAAGAGCTTCTGAAAATCATTTAGAGTCCAGAGACTGTCTCTCCTAATTTGAATTTTTTTTGTGGAAGTATTTTTGTTCTTTCAATTATACTTTCTAAATAATTATATAGAGTACTATCCTGTACCTTTTCAGAAGCAATAATAAGACCGTAAGTGGTTAATTCTGCAACAGCTTGTTCATAGATTTTTGTAAAGTGGGCAAATTTTTATGAGCAATTAAAACATCATCCATATAATGAATAATTAAGGAATCAGGAAATTTTTTCCTTAATTTTTCTAAAGGGTTATTAACAAAGTATTGGCATAATATAAGGCTATTTAACATTCCTTGAGGCAAAAATTTCCATTTATAATTATTGGGAGATGGAATAGTGAAAGCAAATTTCTCACAATCAGAAGGTTGTAATGGAATGGTGAAAAAGAAATCTTTTAAATCAATTACTTTAATAATCCAATCTAGGGGAATCATACTGGGTTGTGGCAGTCCAGGTTGTAAAGGACCCATAGGTCGAATAACAACATTTATTTTTCTTAAATCTGTCAGCATTCTCCATTTTCCTGATTTTTTTCTTAATAACAAAAACAAGAGAATTCCATGGACTAACAGATCCTTCTAGATGTCCAGTAGACAGTTGTTCTTGTATTAATTGCTCTAATGCTAGAAGCTTCTCTTTTGTTAAAGGCCACTGCTCTGCCCACATTGGTCTATTAGTTAACCATTTTAAGGGAAGGGCAAAGCTACAAACAGTGGCCTCTGCCATAAATTTGGATAACCAATGCCAGATCTATCTAATTTGGGCTGAGTTATTATATTAGTTAAGATGCCTTGTTGGTTTTTTCCTAGACCCTTTTTAACACTGTATCCCATTTGAGCCATAATATTTCTAGATTGGGAGGAGATGGATGGTATATTTATAGTTGCCCCCCATTGGGACAATAAATTCCAACCCCAAGTATTAATTTGTATAGGTGCAACAAAAGGTTCCATCACAGTCTTTTGTCCTTCAGGCCCAATACATTGATAAGTTGACACACTGAAAAATCTCTGTAAGTGTTCCTCTTCCTGTAAACGTATTGGACGCAGAAGTCAAAGGCCAGGCAGAAGGCCAATCCTCTTGAGATATTATAGAAGCATCAGCTCCTGTATCTACCTTTAAAGGATAATCACAGGTCGATTATCATTAACATAAGTCAGCCAATATATCTTTTTACCAGTACTGCCAAATCCACCTTGTCTTTGAAGGGGATCAGATTTTCCTTGTATGTAAGGCAATAAAAGGAGTTGTGCAATTCTCTGTCTTGCCTCTAACAACACTGGTTTATTGGTACTCATCATAATTTGAATTTCGCCTTCATAATCACTGTCTATAACTCCCAATGAACTTGAATTCCTTGACTGGTAAGACTGCTCCTGCCAATTAATAACCCAACAGTATTTTTTGGAATGGGGCCATAAATGCCAGTTGGTACTTTAACGATGCTGCTTCAGGTAGTAAACGTAAATTATCTAAAATGGGAATATCTAAAGTTGCACTCCCTCTTGTGGCATGAGTAAGGTCATTGACTGAGCGACAGCATGATCCTTGCCAGTGCTGACTGGATATTGCTGAATGCTCGTATTGTTTTTCTTGGGGCCCCAAGCTGGGCCCATGTTCCACTTTCCCTGTTTCTCTAAAGGTTACCGATCTTTATCGCACTTTGACCTACATTCATTAGCCCAATGTTTCCCTTTTTGGCATCAAGGGCATACATTGGGGGGAGGCTTCTTTTCTTCCCTTCTTATCAATCTATTTTTCTGCAATCTTTTTGAAGATGACCCAATTTACCACAATTATAACACTTAGTTTTATTTTGCTTTAATGTATCTTTAAGAGCCATGGCCAATAAATTAGCTTTATAAGGCTCACTTCCAACATCCAGACAAGCTTTGATATACTCGTCCAGAGGGGGGCATTTTGGGCTTTTAAAGGCCAAAGGATCTTTTGACATTCTATATTAGCATTTTCAAAAGAAATCATTTGCATCAAAAGGTCTTGGGGTTCTGGTTGAGAAATGGTTTTTCGAATAGCATCTTTCAATGGGGGCGGTGGGGGGGTGGGTGGGGGAATCCACGTAGGCTCCCCTTGGGATTGAATAACTTTCACGTACGATTTAGCACTCTTTCTGGGTGGTTCAGTTCTATCCCAAGCAGGATAGCCTTGTCAGGGTATTGCACTTGTGCTCTAACCCCCAACTAGTCTCCACTACCAGTTAATTGTTCTGAAGTCATTGGCAATTGATTGGCCTGGTTTCTCCTTGCTACCTGCTCTCCCTCATCTCTCCACCATATTTTAAATTGCATATAGGGGCCAGATTCCAAAACTGTTCTAGCTAACATATCCCAGTCATAAGGGATTAAGCGGTATTCTTGAGCTAATCCTTGTAACAGCCCTTTAACGTAATTGGATTGCATTCCATACATAGTCACTGCTTGTTTCGAATCCTTTATAACGTTAAAAGATAAGAGAGTGTATTCAAACTGTTGCTATCCCTGAGGATATTGATCATTAGCTGGCATTTGTTGTACAGCAACAGGAAATGCAGGAACTGTGATAGGCAGTGAGAAAGCATCAATATCTCCCTCTTTTCTTGCACTTAAGGTGGATTGAGCTATTACTGAAACTTGAGGAATAGGAACAGTTAATTTAGGCGGAATTTCCTGATACGGAGGTAAAGGAGGGGCTGTAGGGACAAGCTCCCTTTCTCTTCTATCAACAGTTTTTACCGGATAGATGTGTTTATCATCTTCCTTAATTAAAGGAGATTCAACTTTACTTTTTAACAGAGTTAGCTTTCATGGCTGAGCATCTCCAGGCACGGGCATGTTGAAATTAGTGATTCTAATAATGTTGTCAAAGGAGATATTTGTTTTTCAGTCAAATGCTGAGAGTCATTATTTAAAGATGGAGTTTCTGCATGCAGCTGAGAAAAGCTATGTTTTCTATCCCTTGGTAGCTCCATCTTAGAATCCTTTTCCATATCTGATTCCTCATCAGGAAATAATGATTCCATATGTAAAGCCTCTAGACTTCCATATTGATCTACATGAGATTCATGAGACCCGGGATGCTCTCCCAGTATTTTCTGGGTCTCCTCTTCATTTTCATTTTTATCATTGAATTCAGCACTGACCACCCTCACAGACACCTCAGATTCAGATTGTAAAGGCTCCAGGGCTAAACTAATTAAATTACGCAGAGAACATACAGACAAGGTAATTTGCTCTCCCTGCTGGTGAGCTCGGCAGAGAGCCCTCAAAACCTGTCTCCACACTTTTAAATTCAGTACAGCTTTCCCTTGTGGATTAAACCAGTAACAATGTTTATTAACCAATTCAAAAACTCTATCCTAGTTGATTTTTTAACTTTAACCACGGAGCCTTTAAGTAAAGTATGCAATAAAACAGCATAATTTTGACGGGCAGTTTGGGAATTTCCCATGGCTCTGCAAAAATAATGCTGAAAGTTTCACTTACCTCCGAACGTACAATTCCCTTTCGGTTCTGACCGGCCTTAAGTCAGTCGAAGCCTGTCAGTTTCGTGCCCCACGTTGGGTGCCAGATGTTGCAGTCAGGGACCATGAAAATGAGAAACCAAGTCAGAATGATGTTTAATGCAGACCCAAGTCAGTGCTGCCCTGTGTTTTTATTAAGTTACAGCAAGCAAAAGACAGGATTATAGGATAAATTTTATCATCATGCTAAACAATTGCAAACTAATCCTCTTAAAGTTTTTCTTACGTCTCATCAAGTCATCTGGCCACGTGAGTCTCAAGGTGTGTTCCTTATCTGGGTTTGCCTCAGAAAGGATCACAAGAACTATTTGCAGTCCTTGTCACACCACTCCATGATTCACACCAGATTCCAAGACACAGTGAGACAGGGACTGTGGATGTAGTCAGAGTAGGGCAAAGGCCTCGGGAAAATGCAAGGCAGGATATTTGCAGTCAGAGCAATGTAACTACGTGCAAGGAAACCCCCTACCAAAACTCTGTGTTAAACATTAAGCTCTAGGGTCATTCTTCAGTAAGATCAGTTAATGTTCCCTAGATAAAGAAGAGTAGCACATGTTTTTATTATGTTAATCATGTGTAAGATTCACTTTAGCATGCTAAAAGGCCCAGGCCTATGTGCTGTCTTTCCTCTTTCAGATCTGATGGGGTGGTTTTGCAAACTGGGCAACTAATTTAGCATGCAGGCCCAGCTGTAAACAACATAGTAAAAGGCAGGAAAGATTCCACCTTAAAGATAATATTGCATTTTAACACACAGGAAGTTTGGGAAGCAGGATTCTTAACTTACCCTTTAACAAACAGACAATACCTCAGCCCACCCACCTTGGGGGCTGGGCAGGCCGCCTTTTGATGTGCTCCTAGACCAAGACGCCAGTATCCCAGAGAGAGATCGGGGCAGGAAATTCCTTGTGTTAAGTTAATTCTGGGTGTTCAGACACCACTTAGCAGGTCTGCATCCCTAAACTTTTTTTCATGTTCTCGAAAAATCCTCATCTGCCTATAAAATCCCCTAGACAATGCACCACACCGGACTCTCTTGTCCCCTCCTGGCGTGAGCTGGGAGCTCTGTCCCTTCATTTTATTTCTAAATAAAAGCCTGTACCTTGCTCTCCTACCTTGAGTGTTTATGAAGCTCATTCTTCTGCTTCGTGAACAAGAACCCCGGCATCAACAGCACCTATTGTTCTTTTCTCTTAGATTGGTTTTGACTATAGATTAAGCTTAAGCAGGAACTAAATTACAGCGAGGTTAACTGCTGGGGTATCTACAGTTATTGGATTCTGGGCCTAACTAGAAAGTTCTTTCTGCTGTTTAGTCTCAAATGCTTTCATATATGTTTGCTCTGTTCCCGTGGGTTATTAGAAGATTCTTGACTTCAAAAAATTAACTATTGTATTAGCATATGCTCCAGCAATTCTACTTCTAATTATTAAGCAGAGAAAGTCTAATAGATACTGATTTGCACATATTCATGACAATATTATTCATAACAGGAAGAGGTAGAAATAAGCCAAATGTCCATTGATGGATGAATGGAAAATCAAAATATATTTCCACACAATGGAATATTATTCCATCTTTAAAAAGGAAGGAAATTCTGACATAGGCTACAGCATGGATGAACCTTGAGGACATTATATTCAGTGAAATAAGGCAGTCACAAGAGGACAAGTACTGTAGGTTCCACTTTTCTGAAGTATCTAGAGGGACAGAAAGCAGAGTGGTGGTTGTGGGGCTAGGCAAGGAGGGGGGATGTAGAATTATTGCTTAGTGGATATGGAGTTTCAGTCTGGGAAGATAAAAAAGTTCTGGATATGAATGGAGGTGATGGTTCTACAACAATGTGAATTACTTAACGCCACATACCTGTACATTTAAAAGGGTTAAAATGGTAAATTTTGTTTTATATATTTTACCACAGTAATTTTATTAAAGAGTTCCTTGAAGGCTGAGACCGTGGCCATGTTCCTTTGGGTTCCCCCAGAGCTAGAGTCATAGGCAAATGCTCCATGACAGGTGTTGGTGGGTTATTTGGGAATGTACCTGTGGATAAAGTGGGGTTCCTACGGCCAGGATCCTCACTGAACTTAAATGTAACTGGCCTGTTGCTATGCTACGGCTTCCACACCTTTAGGCAATAAGCCATTATTGTGTTAATGTAAGGAGTTCCGCCCAGTGCTCTGTGTGCGACTGGGTGGCGGGGCCGCATGGCTGTAGAGGAGCGGAGCGGAGGCTGGAGTCGTGGCAGCGCCGAGGACAGAGTCCCAGAGGACGGCTGTGCGGGACGGCTGTGCAGAGAGGCCCAGAGGACGGCTGTGCAGACAGAGGGGCCCAGAGCTAGAGACCGGCTTGATGCATCCGAAGCAGCAGTGATAACACAGACTCGCTCTGAGTGAACGGGATTTTAGTGACTGACCTGCCACCTGGAAACAAAGTTGGGTATAACCTTTTCACCCCAAGAACCCTTTGCTGCAAATTTCTTTGGTCACAGTGAATCTATAGCGAACTTGCCTGGGGCTGAAACTCATTTGCAAGACATACCCCTGCCCTTAGAGAGCAGGCCCTCCGACTGTAGTGCTTTCTGGTTGTAAGTCGGGAGAGAGGACATCCTGGGGCGAAATACCTCTAAAAATTGAAATCAGTCAAAGTGAGAAATAAAGTTTAAAATCCGTTTACTGCTTACGAACTTACAGTCTGGGCCCTTCTCTCTTTCCATCTCCAGCAGAAGCACAACTGGCCCTCCCCCTCACCTACAAACTGCATTCCAGGGCCATGTCTCTCTTCTGCTCTGGAAGAAGCAAGCCAGCCCCCTCTCCTTAACCTCTCAGGTTCAGACCTGCCCTTGGTTGCCCAGGTAATTACCCATTGACATGGAGATGAACTTCTCTCCACCCCTGAGGAATGATGCAAATGCCCTAAAGCCACACTTCTCTCCACCCTTGAGCGCCTGTTGATATGCAGATGTACTAAAGCCAGGCAAGATATTCTGGAAATATTACAATTTTACCGACACTGGTACACACAGATGTGCATGAAACCAGTCCATCCTCGACAAGACAGACAGGAGTGTGATAATGTGAAAGTCCTCTGCATGAGGGCTAAGAGGGGGGGTTTAGGAGGGCTTCGTGGAATGGATGTTCACACTGAGCTTTGACGAGGACGTGGGATATTGTCATGGCTGGAGTAGAAAGCATCTGCCTTCAAGGTGGATGGAGGAACAGGACCAAAGGCCTCGGGGTCCATGAGTTCAGAGGGGGAGGCCAAGAGCGAGAGGGCCAGCAGGGACAGGAGAGGGCTGTGGGCAAGTGATGAGGGCTGGCACGGGACAGGAAGGGGCTTTTGGGGAGAGGGCCAGATGGCAGGAATGCAAGTTCAGTTAGTTATTAATGTATCTGCTTACAAATTGTAATAAAATATACATGACCTAACATTTGCCATCTCAGCCATTTTTAAGTATGCATTCATTGGTGTTCCGCAACATTCATACTGTTTTGCAGCCAACCCCATAATTCATCTCCAGAACGCTTTGTCTTCCCAAACTGAAATTCTGTCCCTGTTAGTCAATAAGTCCCCATTTTCTCCTTCCCCAAGTCCATGTCAGGAAAGGTTTAGTTTTGAAATAACAATGTAGGATGCATCTTCCTTCTGGGTGCTGGGAGGCCTGGAGTGGGTATTTAGCTTGCAAAGAAGAAACTCCACCTGAACTGCTCAAATACAGGGACTCTACTGTGAGGAGGTGCAAAGCACAGTGGGAGCCCCACAGTGGCCCTGACATCCCTGCAGCGCTCTCAGAGTGACTCAGCCCCACTCAGTATGTCGCTCAGTGAAAAATCACTCTATTTGGGCTCTGGAATAGTTGCTGGCCAAAGGCTGTGGGTGGTGAGGCATGAAGCATGCTCTGCAGTGGGGCAGGAGCAACACGGCTGGTCTGGGGAGGAGTGGCAGGCTTCGAAGCAGCAGAGTGCATGTGTGGCACAGAGGGAAAGGGGTGCAAATGGTATTGAGAAGATTCTTTCTCAGCTGGGTTTTTAAAGAACATGGAGGCCAGGGAGACTTTTTTTTTTTATCACTGTCATGGTAACCCGTATTTGAGAGGAGGGCCTGGGCTGCAGGGAGGCACCAAAGGGAGGCTGAGCCCAGAGGTGTGGAGGGAGAGCTGAGAGGGGCGGCTAGAGGATGAAGGGGGCCAAACAGCGAGGGGGTTCTGAGCTGGGGGACTTTACATGCCACCTGTGTAGAAAAACTGTATTCTCCAGAGAGCCCTGGCCATAGAATACCTCATTTAACCCTGTAACGGCTCTGAAATAAGGCACCACCACACAACTTTGGTGGACAGTGGATCTAATTTGAACCCTGGTGCATCTATACTAACATGACCTTGGGAAGTCATTAAATCCTCCAAATCCCAATTTCCTCATTTGTAAAACAGATTTAGGGCTATGCTAGGGACCTGCAATAGGGAGCATTAGGTGTTTGGTGGATGCATAACAAATGGTGGTTGAGTCATTGGGTGTCATCAGAGAATTAAATCGTTTTCCAAACCTGCCAATCCATTTTTTGCCCTAGGCAGAGTGCTAAGATGAAGATGGTCCTGCAAGATTCTGCCCCTGATATACACCCAGTAGCTGCCTCCCTTGATTGGAGGTGGGATTTCACTCCTGTGGTTGGGTCACTGATCAGTTGACTTGAGATAATCAAAAAGTGAGATTATTCAGGGCAGGTCTGGCCCAATCTGAGCAGTCTCTAAAAGAAGGACTAGGTCCTTCCTAAAGTCAGAGGTTCAAAAATAGAGCTTTCTCTTGCTGGCCTACAAGAAGCAAATTGCCATGTTGTAGAGAAGGTAGAAAGGCAAGGGACAGGGGGCAGCCTCCAGGAGCTGCATGTCTCAGACTACAACTGCAAGAAATGAAGTTCTGCCAACAACCACTGATCTTGGTGAGGATCCAAGCCCTGAATGAGACCACAGCCTGGCCAACACCTGGTTGCACCTTGGTGAGCCCCTGGGAAGAGCCCAGCCAGCCTGTGCCCAGACCCCCGGCCCATGGAAACCATACAGTAAATGTGTTGTTTTAAGTTAATCAAGTTATGGTAACTCGTTGCACAGCAAGAGATAATAACACATTCGCTCCCTCCCAGGCATCTTCTGCTGAGCCTGTATCTGTCCAAGTGTGCAGTGTCCTCTAATTTGGCCTGAAGTCACAGGTCACTTCTCTTTCCTCATCTGACTCTATCTTTGAGCAACACTTTTCCTTTCTGAAACTCCCGTTTTGACTTCTATGCCCCCCACTCTTTTCTTTCTGCAGTCCCTGCTGTTTCTCTCTTTCCCCGGCTCCTCTTCCTCCTCCACTCCGTTTCAGAATGCTGGAGTCCTAGGGCTTCACCTTGCGTCGTCTGCTTCCTACCTCCATTCTCTCCTTGGGTGGCCTCATCGAAGTCCCATGGCTTTCAAAATCATCTGTCATTGATTTGCAAAATAGAATCCAGAAGCTTCATCTCTCTGGACTCCAGACACATATCCACACTTGACATCACTACTGGGCTGTAACATGTCCAGCAAAGAGTTCTCATTCCATTCCTGCCTCCAGCTGCCTTTGGTAAATGGTGCCATCATTTGCTTGATGGCTGAAGCTAAACACCAAAATTTCTTTTAGTCAGGTGCAACCTCCCAGCCAGGGCAGGAACTACTTTGTTTGCCTGGTGAATCAGAAGTCTGCATAGGTCTCAGGGGCCGGATGGAAGTCTTACTTCCTGTTCAGTGGGCTCATTGTTGTGTCTCTTGGTGGAAGCATTCTTCCCTCTGGAATGAAGACCTGTAGGCTGAAGGGCATAGGGTCATAGGAACAAGAAGCAAAATTTTTGCTAGTGGGTCACTAGGGGTAATAGTGAATGGTGATACTCACATTTCCACCCCTTAATTTCTGGACCCAAGAATTCCAGCTCTGGGAGAAACAGCACCGTATAGTGGAGGCTGATTCTGCATGTACACAGCCTTCTTCAAGACCTGGCTTCAGCCCTGCTGGGTACCAACACTGTAACTGAGGCTTCACAAGGCCATTCCACTGTCCTATCGAGCACCTGCTTCAGGATGGTGGGGAACATGGTGAGGCCAGTGAATTTCACGAGTGTGGGCCCACTGCTGTGAAGTGAGGTCCTTGGTCAGAAGCAGTGCTGTGTGGAATACCATGATGGGGAATAAGGCTTACTATTACTCCACATGTGCTGTTTGGGCAGAAATACTGTGTGCAGGGAAGACAAACCTACAGCCAAAGTGAGTGCCTGTTCCAGCAAACGCTTCCCCTTCCATTGGGAAGCAGCCCAGTGTAGTCCGCCCACAACCAGGCAGCTGTCTGACACCCCGGGAAGAGCCACACCAGGGGCGCAGCGTTGGTCTCTGTTGCTGGCAGGCTGAGTGCTAAGCAGCAGCTGTGGGTAGATCAGCGGTGGTGAGTGCAAGTCTCTGGTGCTGAGACCAAGCATGGCCTCCCTCCCTGCCACCATGACCACTTGTTCACAAGCCCACGCGGCGATGATGAGGGGGCTGGGAAGGGGGCTGGTTGCTACCTACAGACTGGGTCATCCTACCCACTTGGTTATTCAAATCTTCCCTTCTGAGGTCCCCTCTGGTGAGTATTCACATGGGACACAGTTATCTTTCCATGTTTTGCCTATTCAGAGAGGTCTATCCACAAACCTCTTACCCAAATTTCTTTGACATCAATTTTCCAATCGTACTGCTTTGAAGTTCCTTCCTTTGCTTCTCTTTTACTCACTCCCAAGTTCAAATCCACCAAGTACTGTTTTTCTATCTCCAAAAAATGTCCAAAATTAATCTACTTCTTTTCATATCCTCTGCTGCCACCCTCACCTAAGGCATCTCCTCTTTCCCCTCTTCTGTTGCAGTGATATTCAAACTCATTTAACTTCTTCCACTTTTTAATCCACCATTTAGTTCACTCTTCACACAGTTTCTTACAAAGACTGTTTAAAAAATTGTAGAAAAAATCCAGGTACCTTACCCCAAGACTGTGAGGCCCTACCTCTTTTTATCTCATACTCCCCCCACTCCCTCCCTTGCCTGCTCTATATACCTTTCTATCACTTTTCAAACTTTTCACAATTTCTTCCCACCCAAGGTCCACTGTGCATGGGAATACATAACATCATGATCTCTCTGCTTTGAACTTCATAGCAATAAAATGAGGTTTTTTTTCTCTTTATGAACCTTCTACAGTTGCTGTTTATCTCCTTGGTTATGCCTTTTTATTGTGATGCTCACTTTTATAATTTCCACTCAGGAAAAAAAAAATGTTGAAGAGGAGTTAGGGTAACTAGGTGTCATTAGGACTTTTATTCAGCACATAGGAATCAGTGAAGATTTAGTGGGGATAGTTTGTTGGCTTAAATAGAATTAGAGAGAACCTATCTCACCAGCAATATTTAAGACAAAATGAGAGGAGTGTGGAGCCAGGTAAGAAGGTATTAATTGTGCCAGGACTAGAATCAGGTAGAAAACCCCTCTTGTGAATTGATGTCGCAGCTTGCTGGTGATGAATTTCAGCTGAAGCCCATGGTAAATAGGCAGGAAAGACCACTCTGCATTAAGGAGCTACATTAAGGAGAAAGAAGGGCTCTCCTGAAGTCTCTTCTCCATTTCCCCGGGTGGACAGGGCTAGGAAGCAAGGCACATACCACTGACTGTTAGGTTCTTTTGTTGTTCTTGGGTGGCCATTCTCGGTGAAGAGCTTTCTCGAACTGTCCGTGCTGTCTTTGCCCCTCTTCCACCCAAGATTCTGACGAGGCCCTACTCCTTCCTCAAGGGAAAATGCAAACTTTCCCCAAATCCCACAATTTCTCTTCAAAATTACTGTTCCAGATGCTTTGGGGAACTTAATAATTTGATTAGAATTTAGTAATGGAAATCTTTGGGATCAGAGGAGTAAAAATCATTTTTACTTGGGAATCCTGGGCCTTGGCAAACTTATGGGAGGGTTATAGCCCAGAGGGCACAGCATGCACACAGCTGAGGGCTCCTTGGTAGAATACTAAAGCCCTTAAATAAGGAAGACATTCACATATCCAGATGAAATCTGCCTTGCTTATAACAATGATGTGTACTTGCATATGTTGTATAATTTCCAATAATTAATTTTCTAAAGACAATTTAGTATCGACATTCCTGGTGGCAAAGATATGAACAAAACAAATGCCCACTAGCAGAGGAATGGTTCAGTATGTTGTGGTACATCCACACTACAGAGTATTATGGAGGCACTAAAGAGAATGAAGGCCGGCTCAGCCAGCTGGAGGGGTTTTATGGGGAGTGTCTGAGTGAAAAAGATAAGACAGAGAAATGTGAATGCTGTGATTCTATATTGACAAAACAAATCACAAAAAGCCCATACATGTGCCTGTTTGGGATAGTTTATAGATTCAGATGGTTACGCAGCATGGATCAAAGTACTGAAGGACACGTGCCAGATTGTGACCTGCAGTGGGGGCCACAGAGAAGAGCAAGGCAGAGGGAAAAACAAGAAAGAGAAAGAGTGCTATATCAACCATAACACTTGCTATGCATGATATTACCTCATTTATGTAAAATCTATCATCTGTCTATCATATTTCTGAAAAAAGAAATGATAAAGGAGCTTGGCCTCTCAAAATGGGCAGGAGATACTTTAATCACATATATTAAGTCACAAAAGCGTGTCGCAAATGAATGTGTATACAACACATCTAGTTCCATAAAACCAAACACAATCTTTCTATGTATACAGGTATTTATTTGTGTTTATCTGTTTATAAGCAAGGAGAAAGTGTTGGCAAACATATATGAGGTTTTTAAGAAGTGTGCCTTCATTTTTCCTCAGCACACTTTTGTCCTCTGAAACAGGTCAGCAGCCTTTCGAGGCATGTGGAGAAGTTCTGCTCACTGTCTAATCACCCCATCCTGGGAGAAGTCACAGGAAGGTCCTGAAGTTTGAAGATAAAACAGCTACTAGAAATGAAGGGGGGCCCTGTGGTGACAGGTGATCACTTTTTTGATTGATAACCATCTCTTGCCAAGACTGTTTGCATTAAGAGTTCACAAGTAATTGTGAAGTTCACAGTAAGGCAGTAAGTAATATCTGATAAACTAAGCTTCAGGATAAACAAATAAAATGTTGGCCTCAGCCATTTAAACTTGCCCTATGAATTTGTTAAGACTTGCTCTCTATTTACTAGCTATTTGCTCAACTAGGCCATCGGGCATATCTGAGCCCCGTCAGCTGGCATTGAAGCTGTGGCTCATCGGCTAGTGTTTCACAGACACCTGGGAAGTCAGCGTTTTGGGGGCTGACATTTCCGTGGTGTTGGAAGGTGAAGATTAGGATTATGGGCAGACGTTGTGTGTCCTTCCCCTGACTATGGTGTGGGTTTTTGAATGCTCGTAACAGCATCTCCAGCTCTCCAAGCTCTGCCCCTCCTTTAGCTCCCCCATTTACTCCTTTTTGATGATGACAATGAGCATAGTGATTATCTCAGTACGTGACTGAAATTTAGAAAAAGATCTCTTCTGCATTAAGCATACAATGCAAAAAACTGGAGACCTGTGTCTAGTCTATCACATGATCTAAGTAAAGAAATGCATGCAGTGAGTTGACTTTAGCATCCTACAACTTAAAAAGCCCCCCTGGGGCTTTGGAATCCCTGCACTGGACAATCTGAACATGGTGGTTTGGGACAGTTAGGAGAAAAGGAGTCAAAGGAAAGCATTCATGCTGCGGCAGGGCTACCCTGATGTCTGCTCATGACTCACACTTCCCAGGCCATAGTGGGGAGTGTTTGTTGGGAAGTGCCAGGCACAAGGTGCGTCTCCCAACCACCTTTGCATCTAGATGGAGTGATTGGTTTTGACCAGTGACTTTAACCAAGACCACTTCTTAGTCTAATGTGATTCAGAATGCATTATAGGCTGAGCTATGTCTCCCCACCACTCCCTAAATTCATATGTTGAAGTCCTAAAGTCCCGTGTCTCAGAATGTGACTATATGGAAAGAAAGTCTTCAGAGAGGTAATTAAAGTTAAGTGAGGTTATGAGAGTGTCTTTATAAGAAGGGGAAATTAGGACACAGACACAGAAAGACAACCATGTGAGGAGGACACAGGGAGAAGGTGGCATGTACAAGCCAAGAGAGGCTTCAGAAGGAACGTACCCTGCTGACACCTTGATTTTGGACTTCCAGCCTCCAGAACTGTGAGACATGAATTTTTGTTGTTTAAGCCACCTGGTATGTGATACTTAGTTCTGGCAGCCCTAGCAGACTAATACGGAATGGATGTGGTTTCTCTACTTTCTTTCTTCCTATCTTTGCTGGGTAGGATGGGGATGCAGGGGTGAGCTGAGCAGCATCATTGAAGAAGGTAGGTCCTCTGGTAGCCTGGTCTCTGAATATCTCTGTGGAGTGCAGCCTGTTATTGGAGACAATCAGGAACAGCCATCCGAGATTTTAAGTAAATGAAAAATGAATTTGTGTCAATGAAACCATGGAGATTTTGAAATTCATCTTTTACAACAGCTAGAGTTACCCTTTCCAAATGGAGAAACCATCAGCATAGATAAAGGGAGACAGCCAGCCACTCCAGGTCAGGGAACAGGAGGAACACCAACATGCAGGGTTGCTCTCCTCAGTCACAGAGCACTCTGGGATGGCCTGGAACAGATGGATTAAAGCCACCCAAATTCCTCATTAACTACCATACGGTCCTGAGGGGGGAAGAAAGCTCATGATAAAGCTACATGATGCCACAAGAAAAATACCAAGATCTGGGATCAGAAACCTTAGGTGAATGATTCTCATTTAGAAAAACTATGGGTCCCATGCTGATAAACAACAGCTGTGGTAGAAAATACAGAAGTTTCATGTTTATGTTGGCTTCCACTGTTGGACATTTCATGTTGAGTGTATTGTGTATAATGTTTTCTGACTAAGTTATTTAATAAGTCACCAAAGTACCCAAGTAATTAAGAGGTGGGTGGTCTATGTTGATGAGTAAACAATATAATTTATCTGTAGTGCTTTCAGTTCCTGCTGTTGGAATGAGCTCCAAGTTCATGAAGTTCATTAGAGCTGAAACCGAAACGTGTCCTTGTCTATAAATGAGTTAATGGTCTGTCATCCAAACCTGGGAACCCACTGGCACAGTGTGGCAGGCTGGGATGGGAACCCAGGTTTGGGCCATCAGCAGGCACCAGACTGTCCCTCTGCCTCCAGGACTGGCTATTGACCATGGCTCACTTGAAGCCCCTCCAGATATCATGGATGCAGAGTTCTTGCCTATTCGTTTGGCTCTCCCCTACTTCCCAGTTCTTAGGGATATTCTGTTTTCCTGCACCCTTGGAGTTAGGTGTGGTCACATGACTTATGCTGGTCAGTGAAATCTGAGCAGGCACTTGCCTGCTCCTCCTGCTGTCTTTTCTCCTGAGAATGTAATGGTGGAGCACTGTATGTGTTGGTGTACACAAAGCAACCTGCAATACTGTGATGCCCCCTGGGAGGCCATTGTCTGAGCAGGTACCCTGGGCCTGCAATGGACTTTGCAAGAGCTCACCTTTTGCACAGTTAGTCACAGCAACTTCGATGTTTTGTTACTGCAGAGCCTTGCCCATCCTGGCTAAATCTCAGCATAGCCCTGTGAAATTTCTCTTAGTGCCTACTGGGGCAGAAGCTGCTTCCTGTCCCTCAATATCTGGTCCCCTTTTCTTTCTCAATTAATAGAGGCACATAGGTGCCTAAAATAAAGGTGACATTTCCTCATCTCCTTCATAGCTAGGATGTGACTGGGTAACTGAGCCTGGCTGTGGTGGCTGGTTGTGTTCTAGATAACTATGATTTCTGTCTTTTTTCTTCTTCATGTTTTATTTGAGCAAAAAGCAAACTCATGAGGGGAAACTGAGTTGTCCCGATCTGTGGCCTGCCTCCTTTTGGAACAGAGAGGACTTCTCACATCCAGGATGAGGCCAGATGCCCTTATTGGGAGCTGCCCCCTGGGGAGGTCCATGTGGTGAGGAAAGGGGGCCTCAGTTCAACAGCCCATAAGAAGCCAAGACCTGCCTACAACCTCCTCAGTGGGCTGGGAAGAGATCCTCCCCCAGTCAAAGCTTCAGATGAGACCACAGCCCTGACTCTAGTTCAACTGCAGCTTCAGGAGAGACTTTGATCCAGGGGCACCCAGCTAAGCCATCTTTATACTCCTGGCCCATAGGAACTGTGAAATAATAAATGTTTGTTGTTTTCAATCACTAAGTTTTGGGGGCAATTTTTTATGCAACAATAGATAACTAATAAACTACCTAAATGGATATGTATGAAAGTAGCATGTAATCTCCAATTCATGCCATTAAGGGGAAGCGTCATGTCCTCCCTTTCCCCTTACCTGCTCAATGGCTGGAATGCTGTTGTGGAATGTCACAGGACTACACACATAACAGGCACACCTAAAGCATGACAGAGAGTGAGGCAGGAGCCTGGACCCCTGAGAGTGTCTTGGGGCTGAGCAGTCATGCTAGATCCTACTTTTACATGAAGGAGAAATAAGCTTCATTCTTGTTTAAGCCATTGCAATTTGGGGTCTCTTATGAGGAGCTGACCCTGTGCCATGATTAAAACATCTCAAATTTTGTAGGATGGGAAAACTCCAAGAAGCAAATATATCTTGGGGTCAAGTTTCTTCGTAGAAGCAGGGAAGGCTCATATTATTAAAAGTTTATTAAGAGACTTGAAGTCAGATATACAAGAGCCATTTTCTTCCTTAAAAATTGTAGATTATAGAAACTGGTCTCTTGGAAATGAAGCAAAAGCTGGGCTTGAGAGCGTTGGGAAGAGGAACCTGGGAATGGAATTGATCACTTTGATCGACTGATCACAGGCCGCTTGGCAGTCAGAATGATGACTTGCATTCTTGTTCATAATAATTCTTTTGTGTGTCGGTCTAAATAGCTCTTTCCAAAAGAAAAAAGTGTTTGAATGGGATTATGTTTATGCTAAAGACTAAGAAAGTGGCATTTTTAATGTCTCACAAATGCGCAGCTCCATATGAGTCACTGCAGTCCACAGTGGCAATGTGGAGTCCTTCTGGAATGTCTCTGTAAAAGGTCAGCTCTCCCTTGGGTAAAGAAAGCACTGAAAGAGTTTTCATTCGTTGTAAAGAGTTATGGGCTGCACGAAGGGAGGGAGTCTTAACTGTAACTGGGGCTATTTGCTTTTCTAATCCTCACACTAATGCTGCAAGTTTTACAAATAGCTAAAATAGAACAGATGTAAAAAACATCATTGTCAGGCTCCAGCCTCAAGACTGACCAGTTTGGGGCTGTACCAGAGCCGTGCCAAAAAGTGTCCCGGGTCCTGTTTTCATTTTTTTATTTTGTCCTTGACTCTGTGCATACTGAATATGAAAACAGACTAAATACAAATATCTGAAAAAAAAAAATCAACCCGTCGGACACCAATGAAGGTTTTAATAAAGGGAAAGATTTGTCTTTTGTTGAATTGGAAGGCAATATTGTAAAGGGTCATTTTTCCTAAACTTTTTTATTTTAATTCAGCATCATTTCAAGTAAACATCTCAGCAGAATTTGGGGAGAACTTGGACAAAATTATTCTGAAGTTGATCTAGCAATAAATATTTGAAAATAACAGAATATTTGGAAAAGAATAATAAAGGAGGACTTGTCTTATATGAATGGAATAAATTCTTACAGTAATAAAACAGTTACAGTAATAAAAACAGTGTGGTCTGGCTCAGGGATGGACAGGTGGATTAATGGACTGGAACAGGAGATCCAGAAATAGACTCTCATAGATATGGAAATGCAGCACATAAGACAGTTGCCATGTCAACTCAAAAATAAGAAAACAAACAACCTAATAAAAAATTTGGTACAGGATTTAAAAGGCGCTTCACAAAAGAAGATGTACAGATGGCAAATAAACACGTGAAAAGATGCTCAACATCATTAACAAGTAGAGAAATGCAGTTAAAACCACAATGAGATTCTCATTATGTAGTTATTAGAATGGATTTAAAAGAAACCCCAAACTGAAAATACCAAGCGCTGATGAGGATGCAGAGCGCCTAGAGTGCTCACAGCCGCAGGGAGGAGGGCAGAATGGCGCACCGGCTGCTTTGGAAACAGTGAGGCAGTCTCGCAGGAAGTTGAGAAGCACCATATGATTGGCAGTATAGTGCCAATGGCAGTCATGACCCAGTAATCCCACTTCTGGGTATTTACCTGAGAGAAGTGAAAATTTATATTCTTGCAAAACTCTTTAGGCGAATGTTCATAACAACTGTTTAATCCATTTGGGCTGCTGAACACAACACCACAGACTAGGCGGCTTAAACAACAGACCTTTACTTCTCACAGTTCTGGAGGCTGGAAGTCCAAGATCATGGTGCCCGTAGATTCACTGACTGGAAGAAACCCTCTTCCCCATAGATGGCCGTCTTCTCCCTGTGTTCTCACATGGTGAAAGAGTGAGAGAACTTTATGGGGTCTCTTTTATAAGGGCACTGATCCCATTCATGAGGGCTCTATCTGCATGACCTAATCACCTCCCACAGGTCCCACCTCCAGTGACCATCACACTGGGGGTCAGGATCTCAACATATGAATGGGGGGCACAAACATTCAGTTCATAACAACAACTTTATTCATAATCAAAAAACATGGAAAACATCCAATTGCCTTTCCACTGGTGAATGGATAAACAAACTACAATAGAATATTACTCAGCAATAAAAAGCAATGCACTATTGACACACACACACATCATGGATGGAGCTCAAATACATCATGCTAAGTTAAAAAAAAAGCCACACTCAGAGGTTATACCCTGTGTCATCCATTCATATGACATTCTAGAATGGGCAATGCTGTAGGGATTAAGAAAAGAACAGTGTGTGGCCATGAATTAGAGCTGGGGTGGGATTTGCCTACCAAGGGGCAGCAAGAGAGTTTTTTAGGTTAAGGGAACTATTGTGGAACCTGCTTGTGACCGTGGTTACACAGCTCCATACATGTGTCAAACTCATGCAACTGTACCCCAAACATGGATGTTACTGAATTTAAAATATAAAATAAATTTTAAGAGATAATACACAAAATTGTGAATATAGACAACAATATTGTATTGTAATCATCAAACTTACTAAGAGACCAGAGTGTAATTTTTCACCACAAAGAAGAAATGATAATTATGTGATGTGATAGAGGTGCACACTATCTACAATGGCAATTGTATTACAACATATAAATGTATCAGATTGACATATTGTACATCTTAAATTTACACAGTGTTATATGTCAAATATATTTCAATTAAAAAATAAAAAGACATCATATCATCTTTGAGTAAAAAGTTAACTATCTACTATATGGGGTGTGAAACAGGTTAATGATTTAGACAAAAATAGAGGTAGATCCTTCCCTCAGTCCTCACATGGAAATACAGTCCAGATGGACTGAATTTAATTGTAAATATGGAAATTATAAAATGTTACAAGAAAACATGGGTGAATATTTTTATAATATTGTCTGGGAGAAGTGTCTCAAATAAGCATGCCAGATCTCCTTGAACCAATGTATGTGATGGTACACAAATTTAAAACTACTGAAAAGCCAAATAAGAGGAAATGAAATAAAGTAAAATAAGCATGTTTAAAACTAAATCGGTGAAAATATTTGCAACCCGCATGGTAACAGATTAATTTTCTTGTTAAATAACTCAAAAAAAAATTCCAAATAAAAATTTGTGAAGAACATAAACAAGCAATTTACAAATTAACCAGTAAACATAAGAAAAGGCATTATATCTCCTTAATGATCAAAGAAATAAAAACAACAGTTGGGGCTCTCTTGTCCCCGCCTGGCATGAGCTGGGAGCTCTGTCCTTTCACTTTATCTCTAAATAAAAGCCCGTACATTGCTCTCCTAAAAAAAAAAAGTTTTATTCATGTATCAGGTTAACAAAAGGCAAAAGGATTGATAAAATCTCCTAGTGGGTTTAGAAAATGGGAATTCCCTTGGACAATTTGTGGGAGTATAAATTCCTATAGTCTTTGGGCAGGGCAATATGAATACCTTTGTGCCCCAAAGGAAATAATTACACAATTGAAATAGAATCCATATACTTCAAGGTATTTGTTGTAGCCCTGTATAAGGTGAAAAACTTTTTGCTGCCTGTTTTGTTAGCCTTTAAAATTCTAATGTTCTCTGTGACCTTCAGGTGGGGAATATAATGTACATGGTTTTCAGAATTATTTGACTAGAGGATCTCTCCTCTTTTTCTTTCCCTCAAAATGGGTCACCCTTAGGTCATAAAGAGGTGACTGGAAGGAATGTCATTAACATGCTAACAGGGGTTACATCTGAGATGGTGAGATTTTACTCACTTCTTTGTACTTTTATGTATCGCTTGAATTCTTTAAATAATGAACATTTATCTTTTTGATTTTTAAAAAATAAAATAGTTTTCAAAGGAAGAAAAATGATCCAGTGGTTTTAAAAGACGTGTAACTTAAAACTCAGTCTAAAGCAAACCACTTTTAAGTCAGCCTGATGTGAAGAAAAGAGCTTGAGATCTAATAGACACTGGAAATATTTGAATGAGCCAAAGTCCAAGTGGTTCCAAGTCCAAAGGTGAAGTTGCAAGCTCTTGCTGTGGCTTACCTGCTTGGAACACTGGACAGATCAGTTAGCTTCCCAGGCCTCAGTTCCCCCTGTGAAGTGGGAGTCGTGTGAGCTACTTGCCTCACTTACACAGTGGTTGTTGAAATGAGACTATCTACAAAACTGCTTTGCTTGAATCCTTGAAATACTTGTAAAAATTCCCTTGGGTACCTTGAAGAATTTGGGGCTGAGAGAGAGAAGTAAGTGATGGAGCAACATATAAATTGGAAAGACAGCACTGACCACTGCCTATCCAAAGGTGTGTTTCTCCTCAGAGTGTGTGGTCTGCCCACCAGCAGCACTGGAACCAGCTGAGAAATGCCAGGTCTGGGCCTGATGAAACATAGCTTGTCCCTAAACAAAATTCCCCTGGGGATTTGCTGCACATCACCATTTGAGAAGCATTATTTTAGGGGATAAAGTCTACCTACCGTAAATGTAAACCTGTGATAGTGAATACAACTTTTCCACAGGCAGTAAGAAAACCACCTATCAGTTTCTGATGTAAACAGAAAAGGAAGTTAACTTGAACTCGGTTTCCTAAATGGTGCCTTTTTCATGACACCAATGAGCACAAATTGACTGATGCTCTGTGGAGCACACTTTGAGGCAGGCCCAGATACATAATTCCTGGGGCCAAGGGTGAACTGAAAATGCAGGGTCCTCTGTTCAGAATTTATTAAGGATTTTGTGATGGTGGCAGCAGAGCACTGAACCAAGCATGAGGCCCTTCTAAGCAAGGGGTCCTGGGGTGCTGGGAATCTGCTTGGGTGTCACGCCTGGGAAGCTGGTTGGCCCTGGCCTGGGGGGGTGTCTGAGATTATAAAAGAGCTGTAAACCCACACCACAAGAACTGTGGGATGGAGCAAGATTTGTCACCCTGAAAGCCTTACTAAAATTCTGGTAACTTCAGATTCTCACCAGATGTTAGAACCTTGAACACTTCCGCCCACTTCTCAAAAGTTTGACTGCTATTGTTAGTGTTTGTGAAGGGCTGCCTAAGGGACAGAGATAATGCCAGGCTTCTGCAAGGAGAGGGAGCTGGTTGTGGCCGGGGGCTGGCCTGGCGGGCAGGGCTGAGCCTCAGGGTGAGGGCCGGTCCTGCAAGGACAGGAGCAAGGATCCCTTCCGTGAGAAGCTCCTAGCCTAGCCCTTGGATTCTTCCTCGGTGCATGCTTGGGCTGTACTCATTAAACCTCTCAAAGACACTGGGAACTGGGTGGCACTATGCCCCCACATTCTGATTTCTCTGAGAAACGATGGGAGAAACAGAAGCGAGGAAGGTTAATGTTAGCATGCTACTGAGAATAATTCTCATAATATGATAGAATACTCCATGAGGACTTGCAGGAGAAATTCCCTCAGGGCTTCTTAGAATCTCAGAAAAATTAGTTTGTTTTTATCTTGTAAATCTAGAACACCATGTTTTCTTCCTCGCTTTGGCTGCTAGAAGGCTCAGTTAATTTTTTCAGCTACATTTGACAGTATATACAACAATACAGTACACATTTTTGTAGTTTATCTCACCTGTGATTTTATCTTATTTTCTTATTTTTCACCTATGTTTTCTTATTAATAATACTATTTTATATTTTAAGTTTTATTGAATTATAATTGGTATACAATGCACTGCATATGTTTAAAGTGTATGAATGATCCTTTCTAACCCATGCGTACACCCGTGAAACCATCACCACAGTCCTGATGATGAACGAGCCCTCCACAAGGTTCCCTACAACTCTCTGTAGCCCTCGTAGCCCCCACCAACAGCCTCCTCTCAATGCCAGGCACCCACTATTCTGTTATCTCTCACTTTAGGTTAGTTTGCATTTTCTAAAATTTCATGGTAATGGAACTTTTTTGTTTGTTTGTTTTAGCTTCTTTTACTCAGCACAACCATTTGGGGATTTATCTGTTCTGTAGCAATTATCAATAGCTCATTCCTCTTTACTGCCAAGTAATATCCCATTAGGTGGAAAAATGATGGGTTGTTTATCCATTTACCCACTGATGGACATTTGGGTTGCTTACAGTTTGGAACCCTCACAAATAAAGCTGTTCTGAGCATTCATGTAGAAGTCTTAGTGTGGACATATGCTTTTGTTTTTTTTGGATAAAATCCTAGGGATGGAATATCTGGGTCATAGGACAGGTATATGTTTAAACTTCTAAAAACACACCAAACTCTTTTCCTAAGTGACTGCACCATTTTCATCCCCCTGTATGAATGTTCCATCAACACTGTGTTTAATTAACAGGTGCGTGATGTTACCTTACTGTGGTCTAACTGCATTTTTCTAATGACTAATGCAGCTGACCTTCTTTTCATTATGTATTTGCCATCCTTATATCTTCTGGTGAAATGTCTGCTTCAATATTTTGTCCATTTTTTAAAAAGTGGGTTGTTTATTATTATTGAGTTTTGAGAACTTTTTATATATGCTGGATATAAACCCTTCCTCAGATATATAATTTGCAGATATTCTCTTCCAGTCTGTAGCTCATCTTTCCATTGTCATATCAGTCCCTTTTTGGAGAGCAGAAGTTTTTAATTTTGATAAAAGCTTATTTGTTAATTTGCTCTTTTATGGATGGTGTTTTTGATGTTATGTCTTAGAAATCCTTGACTAATAAAGGCCAAACCCAGGGTTCAAAACCATATCTTGGCTCCAAAGACCTTGCACTTTCCATTGCTGCACATTGTGCCTATGAACTTGTCAAGCAGACATGACTGAGTCTCCACCATAAGCCAGGCACCATCTGCAGTACTGGGGAGGCAGCAGTGAACCAGACAAACGAAGGTGTCAGCTTTGACGGAGCTGAGTGCATTCCAACAGGAGAGAAGGCCAGCAGAGTAAGTATCTGCCTTCGAAGATGGTGAAAGCAGAGGAGGGGTGGGAAGTAGGTGGTCTGGGAAGGCCCTGAAGCAGCCCGCAGACTGCAGGGGAGGGGGCCAGGCACACGCTGGGACCAGTGTGCCCCTGCTGGAGGCCTGCTGAGGAATAGCAGGGGTCAGGCGTGACTGGGTGAGGGGAAGGGGGCAAATGGAGGGAGAATGGAGGGGGATAAACACAGAGACGTGATATAGGGATTGCTGAGGAGTGGCCCTCAGGGGCGTCTCATGTGGGACCTTGCAGGTAAAGTAAAGCTTCTAGATTTTTCCGAATGAGTGCATAGCGATTGGAGGCTTTGGGTAGAAGTAATGTGGAAAGAAGGAGGGGTCAGGAGGAGGGCGTTGGGGTGATCCAGCGGGACGTCCAGGGGGTGTAAAGTAGTTAGAGTCAGATCTTTTTGTAAGATAAAGTCAACGGAATTTTCTGATGGATTAGATGGGGCATATGAGAGAAAGAGGGAAGGGAGAGGTGAATTAGACTCCAGACTTTTGACCTGGGCCTGTGGCCATGCAGCGTTGCTGTTTTTGGAGTGGGGTCTTAGCAGGGCAGGATCTGTGCGGTAGACCCGGAGTTCTGGTTTGGATGAGCTACGCTTTGGGTTGTCTGTTAGACACAGAGGGTGTTAGAGGAGGGGTTGGGGAGAGATGAGTTTGGGCATCAGAAACATTTAGACGGTATTTAAGGACCCAATCCTGGGTGACTAGGGGACAAGGCTGGTCCTTGGCCCTCTCCAGTGCTTACTGATTAGGATAATCAAATGGCCAATGAGACCCTGGAGGAGGAAGCAGAGGACAACCAGGAGAGCATGGAGCCCTAGGGACCAGTGAACAAAGGGTTCCAGAGGGGAGTGGCCACCAGTCTGTGTCAGGTGCTGCTGAGTGGGGCAGAAGCCCGGGACTGAGGATGTGGGGATGGGGACGGGGCAGGAGCTGTCTCCATGGGCAGAGGAGGGATATGTGCCGTGAATTCCAGAGGAAGTGAGGACAGAGATGCTGAATGGCCTGGCTGAGAGTTCTGCTACAGAGAAGAGCAGAGAATTGGGACAGGGGACAGGGAAAGTGGGACTGGGAGAGAGGGCTTCCCTGTTTTTTTCTTAATGAGAGAAATGGCAACATGTTCATATGTTGACGGTAATGATCCTGAAAGAGGGAGGGTGGATATCCTAAAGGAAGCCCTGATGGGAGGTGTCCTAGCTTCTGTCTTTTCAGCCACAGAGGAGTAGAAATAGTAGGATTCTTTCCAACCTGTTCTCACTTCTCTAGGTCTATGGAAGGAGAGACTGGACACAAAACCAGTGAGAGTACCAGAGACAATGAAGTAATTCAGACATTATTCATCCTCCAATAGCTGGGATAACTTTGGCGCATCTCCTGGATCTCCTGAATCTGAGGCTCTATAAGATCAGACCTGTGCTGGACATTGTGTCTCCATCTGGGATACTAGCATGCTGGGAGAAAATTATTATGGGGCAGATTTTGATTATGACTGAATTGTGCACTTATTGTTCCTAATGGCAGGAGCCAGGCCTGTGTGTTTTTGCTCACATCTGTATCTCTAGCAGCTTGCAGTGTGGCCGATATATAGTAGGAGCTCAACAATTTTTGTTGAATGAATACAAAGACTCACTTTAAAAATCCGCTCTCCCCAATGCCAGTCAAAACCACAATGAGATGCCACCTCACACCTGTTAGGATAGGTGTTATCAAAAGGTAGAAGATAAGTGTTGGTGAGGATGTGGGGAAAAGGCAACCCTTGTGCATCGTTGGTGGGAATGTGAATTGGTGCAGCCACTGTGGAACACAGTGTGGAGGTTCCTCAAAAACTAACACCAGAACTATCATATGACCCAGCAATCCCACTTCTGGATATATACTCAAAGGAAATGAAACCAGTACCTCAAAGAGATATCTGCACTCCCATGTCCATTTCAGTATTATTTACAGTAGCCAAGATATAGAAGCAATTTAAGTGTTCATCACAAATGAATGAATAAAGAAAATGTGGTGTGTATATATATATATATATATAATATTAATATATATTATTCCATTACATATTGTAATATTCCATGATATATATGTACATATGTTTACCTATCTATATACATATAGATGTAGATAAATATAATGGAATGTTACTCAGTCTTAAAAAGCAAGGAAATTCTGCCTTTTAGGACAACACAGATGAACCTGGACGTAATGGTAAATGAAATAAGCCTGCATAGAAAGACAAGTACTGCATGATCTCACTTACATGTGGAGTGGAACTCACAGAAGCAGAGAGCAGGACAGTGCTTAGCAGGGTTGGGGAGGGGGCCATGGGGAGATGTTGGCTGTAGGGCATACAGTTGCAGCTATGCAGGATGAATAAGCCTAGAGGTCCAAGGTACAGCATGGTGACTATACTTAATAACACTGTATTGGACGCTGGAAATTTGCTAAGAGCGTAGGCCCTCTTACTGCCTACAAAAAATAAACTGATGTGAGAAGATGGACATGTTAATTAGCTGCCTCCAGGAATCATTTCACTATTGCATACATATATCAAATCATGATGTTGTACAGCTTAATATGTACAATTTTTATTTTAAAAAATTCTCTCCCCATTTAAACCTTGATTTGGAAAAACACATCCAACATATCCCACACTTGCAAAATGAATATTCACACAGTTATTTAAAATAAAGCACAGAACAACAACCATATCAGCATGGACACACCAGAGAGTACTGGAAACATCTTACAATGTAAAATTGGAAAATGAGAGAGCTCACAGTTGACCTGTAAGGGAGATGAGGATGGAAGGAATATTTTTCTTCACAGAGCGTTCCACCTTGCTGGCTGGGATACAGTTTACTCTTGTTTTTTTCTACCAGCAGGATTAAATGTTTCTGTAAAATAGACTTCAGTGGGAGTTTTGAATGTGAAACTAATACTAGCGATCAGACCCTCAGTGTGAAATTCAAGAGCCAAAAAAGACTTTTTAATCTTTAAAGGGAAAACAACATGAGATTCTGATTTTTGCCTTTAGTATATGACTTACAAAAGTGGAATTATCTTTTCTGGACCCCTTTTGAAAATTCTGGACGTTTCAAATAGAGAGTTGAACGTACGGGAGGGTAAAAGTTGCTCCTGGCAGAGGCGTGTAGGAAATGTTCTTTGCAGAGAAACTTTGTGTCGTATATTCTTTATCCACGAGATGGCGATGTTGTGCCACAAAAGGAAACTCCTTTCACCTGTTGCTCCGAAAACCCAAAGAACGATTGAGATCCCAGTTAAAAGATAAGATTAAGTTCTGGCGATCTAATGTACAGCATGGTGACTATAGTTAACAAAACTGTATTATATATTTTAAAGTTGCTAAGAAAGTAGATCTGAAATGTCCTCACCACAAAAGAGAAATGGTAATTACGTGAAGTGATGGAGGTGTTAGCTAATGCTACTGTGGTGATCACTTCACAATAAATATCAAATCAGTGAGATAGGTAGGAAAAACAATGGAAACACCAGTCCAATCCCACATATTTAAGTCTTGACAAAATTCCTTATGACTCGGACCATTGGCTCTGTGAGGTTCTAGTATGTCTTGTTTTTCATGTCAACCTATTGTTTTATTAGTATAGCTACGATTTCCTAGGTATAGATATCCCGTGGTCAGATAATCAATGGACCAAGACAAACAACTTTTGACCTGCCCATAAGGTAAATTTGGGGTCCGATAAATGCCTTTTCCTCATTATAATACTAAATTTCTGCCCCCCTGGAAGGAGATAGTACATGCTAATGCTACATGAGATGACATTGCAACATACATGTGTGTGTAATCTGACTGAGCATGTGCTGATTAAAACCCTCCCTCCTCATGCTAAGTGACCTAATAACTAATGAATAAACATTTTTGCTTTCCATAACTGGAGCCACCCTGATTCTGCTGGCTGTTGTAAAGGTGTTTCTGTTTCCTCACTTCTCTAATAAAGTGTACTGCTTGCTTGCATACTCCTAGGTCTCAGTGTTAAATTCTTTTAATACGCAAAGATAAGGACAGAGGGCCCTGTTCTAGTGTCTGCTGGCAACATCAGCACATTGAACACTTGAAACTCACATAGAGTTATACAGCAATTATATCTCAATGAGCATGGAGGAAAAAAGGGGTCATTCTCCCTCATCTCATGCCATCCTGATTTTTCCATAAAACCAGACTGCTTCCTTTGACTTATAAACTTTTGTTCGGAGCATGCAAATGGCTTTCTTCCAATGTTTATACTGCACACATATTCTTGAATCCAGTTGTTTGCAAAGTGTGTCTTCCTATCATTTTCTCAATGTCTTATTTGTGGTTATTTTGTTTCTGAGGCTAATCTTGTCTATCTGCCCTCATTCAAATAATAGTGGAGTGATAGGGAGAGGGTGGAGGCTTTGCCATGTTGTCTAGAGCTGCAGACTTCCCCTGCACTTTGGTACCTACCTGGCTGAGGGACCCCAGCTGGCACAAGAGAGGGTGTCCGCCCTGCCCAGCAGGAGCCCCAAAACTCATCCCTTCATGGCAGTCTCTGAGAAGAGGGCATGCCCTCTCCTGCACCACAGATATTTATCTTTTTCTTTTATTGTGGTAAAATACACTTACCATAAAAAAATTGACCATTTTAACTATTTTCAAGTGAAGAGTGCCGTGGCATTAAATACATTCACATTGTTGTGCGACCAGCACCTCCATCTGTCCACAGAGCTCTTTCCATCTTTCAAAGCAGAAACTCTGTGCCCATTAAACACGTACTCCCTACCCGCCTCCTTCAGCCCCTGGCAGCCAGCCTTGTACTTTCCGTCTGTATGAATCTGACTACTCTACGGGCCCCATATCAGTGGAATCATACAAGAGTTGTCTGTGTCTGGCATTCACTAAACATAATTATCTTCAGGGTTCATCCATGTTGTAGCCTGTGTCAGGATTTCCTTCCCTTTTAGGCTGATCATATTCCATTGCATGGATACACCACGTTTTGTTTATCTACTCATCTGCTGATGGGGGCTTGGGTGGCTTCCACCTCTTGGCTATTGTGAATCATGCTGCTGTGAACATCAGTGAGCAGCTCTCTATTTGAGTCCCTGCTTTCATTCTTCTGAGGATACACCCAGAAGTGGAATTGCTGGATCATATGGTAATTGTATTTTGATTTTTTGAGTCATCACCATGCAGTTTTTCTCGGCAGCTGCACCATTCTACATTCTCCCAAGTAATACATGAGGATTCCAGTTTCTCCACATCCTCAGCAATGCTGTTCAGATCATTCTTTTAAGCACTGCCAAGCATGCACCTAACATAGCATATGCAAATTCATTTCCTAACAGTTCCTTACATGCAATGACAGATAGCACTGTGTAAGTTTTAAGGTGTACAATGTGCTGATGTTACCAGCAGACACTAGAACAGAGCCCTCAGTCCTTGTCTTTGCATATTAAAAGGATTTAACATTGAGACTTAGGAGTATGCAAGCAAGCAGTACACTTTATTAGAGAAGTGAGGAAACAGAAACACCTTTACAGACCAAGATGGGCTGCTCAAGAGAGAGTCAGCCCCCAGAAGAACCAGGGTGGCTCCAGTTATGGGGAGAAAAATGTTTACTCACTAAGATGCATGCTGGCATAAACTCTGCTTGTTTTGTCCATATGAATAGAGTGCTAAATTCTGGGTATTTATAGCACACTTTCTAAAGGCCCTAAATTAAAATCTGCAACTGTATAAAGAATGTCCTGTTTTATCCATGCATTTATATGATACACAGACATGCACATGTTTGCAATTTATATAAAAGATGTTTCAATGAATTGTGTGTGTGCCTATGCATATGTTAATAGAAAGTTTTGTTCAGATAAATGGTCCTGTCTCTCAGTTTCTCCATGACTCACCCTGACATGCTGGGTGTGCATAGGCAAGACTCGGCTCTGGTAAAGACATGGCGAGGAAGGCAAGGCCACGGGGGCAGGAGCGCTTCCTACACTCAGTAAATAATCCACGAAGGAGAATGGAGTATTTTCACACAATAGGCTCTCCCTTTACCTGGAGGGAATGTCTAAACTGATTTTTTCCAAAGTTTTCTTCAGAGGCTTTTCCTAAATGCTTGAAGAACTGGAATTCTCCATCTGCCACTCATGAGCTGTGAATTTACATACTTCACAACTTTAGATTTACATAAACTCTCCCAGGCTTTAAGTCAAAAGAGGTGAGGTGAAGGTTACATGAAATAATATGCACACAGTCATTGACGGTGGAGGTATTTATGCCCCACCTAGAGGGCAGGTGGCATTAGAGACCTGAGAAAGTGGGCCGCGGTGGTAGAGTGTGATCGTCTAGGTTCCTCAGGACTTGGGAGTGTATTCCTGAATTCCTGCAGCATATTGTGCAGGAGGGCAAGAAATGGATAGGTTCTCCTGTCTCCCTAACCTTGGCAGTTCCCAGAAGGGTGCTAATTACACAGTTGTTGGGGGCTGTCCTTGGCTGGTTCTTAGAGGAAGGGCTGTGTGTGGGCAACTGGGGTCCCAAGGCATTCTTCCCACTGTCCTACCAGCAGCAGATCCATTTTAGGTAGGTTCCATGAAAAGAATGACATTCAGTTTTGCACCGAGATTGAGGCAGGTAAGGGCCTTAGTTCTTGCCCAGGTAGACAGAGACCAGTGCTCCCTTGCAGCAATCTCTAGCAGACATTTGTAGCAATAGGTATGAATGATTCAAGCTAGTTTTTCCATAGGCTTAGTTTCTGGGCATTTAAAAAGTAGAGACACATTAAATAAGTAAACAAGTGGAGATAGCCAGGTACTTCACATTACATGCTTTAAAAGGGAAGTTGGCTGATAGTAGCACATGGAGTTATCTTATTTCTATATTAAAGGACTCTATTTTGCTTTCTCTGTGTAGTGGCACTAGTGATCTGGACCAAAAGAGAAACACAATCTTATACTTACAATCTGTTGAAGAAACGTCCTAAAAATAATAACAATGAATACAATTACAACTAGGTGCGTTTTTTGGTTTATTTGGTTTGATTTAGCCTGCAGAAAGCAGGCATTGGGGCAGTAAATGACAGTGAATCGGAGGGTTAACAGATGCGAGTTCTGTCCAGTTTCAAGGATTCAGGTGACACATTGTCAGGTCTTGCCTGCAACACAGGCCCACAGTCCTGGCATCTCTAACAGTGTGGGACACTAATGCATCTCCTATAGTGGACACACATGCAGCTTACACACAGCAATTATACGAGGAAGGGATGACATCCAGGAATCCCTGCAACTCAGATCTGCCTTCATCCAAAACATCTTTTATTTCCTCCTCTTCACTGATGGTGATAATGTGTTCAAAAGGATAATGGTGTCCTTCTTTGAAAGGCTACAAACATACAAAAGTGGCTTATAACCACCCTATGTGAATCCACCATCTGTCTGCTTCCTTGCTGCACCAAGTTTGATGGACCTGATTCCAGCTATTATCCACCAACATTCCTTCCCTGGGTACCCAATCTCTGGAGTATGGCTGCCAAAGTGTTGTATCTTACCTGGAAGCTCTTTCTGGACCTCCAAGACCATTAACAATAATTGCCAACCTGGTATAGCACTGCATGCACACGGTTAAGTGTGTTGGTGTGTAGTAAGTTATTAACCTGCACAGCTACCCAAGAGGCAGGTACTGTTAGCCATGCACTTCACAGACGAGAGCCCTGAGGCACAGCGAAGTCAAGGGATATCCCCAAAGTCACACAGCCGAGTGCCAGAACCAAGGCTCAGTCAAACCCAGGAGCCACACTCCAGAGCCCAGGTTCTCATCCACTATTCTTTACTTTCTCTAAATTAAAACTAAGTTAAAATACTAAATCCAAGTTCTATATTCTAATTTGGATTATGCAGATCTAAATTTAGTCCCGCCACCAGATGGCAGTGAAGACACCAGGCCTGTTTGCTCCCCTGCAGGTTGCACTGACTCAGATCAAAGACAAGTCTCTGTGTTTGCTAGGAAGCAGCAAGGAGTCTTCCAGATGTCATGCAGCCCTGGTGTCTGTCTCAGCGTGAGGATTTCTCCAGACTTCCAACCCAAATGTCCAGAATCACTTCTGTGACACAGAAGTTCTGAGGGGAAATAGCAAAATTTGAGATGTCAGAACCTCAAAAGGAAAGAGTGGGTATAGGAGAACGGTGGTTCTTCAAGGATCCCCAGCCAGAGAGGACCTATTTGATCCATGAGAGGCTGAAGAAAAGAAGTCTGGGGCTGAATTTGCAGGAAGAAGACATGTGGCAATCATTGATGGACTGACTTTAGGTCACACTACTACATCTAATCTACCCCCAAGGAGACTGTCCTTAAGGATCCCAGAATAGTAATTCCACAGCCACTGACCAGCAACCAGCCTGTGCCTGACTCACGTCCTATGGGAGGCTGCAGCTCCTCTGTTCTGCCACCACCTGCATCTGGGCTGGCTCTGGGACTTGCTTTGATGGTCGATTGCAGCTCGAGTACTGCTGTGCAGGTTCTAAAGCCTAGGCCTCCAGGAGCCTTGCCTTCCCCCGTTCCCCTCCTGGAATGCTCCTGCCCCATGTAAGGAAGCCCTGGCTTAGACAGACCAAGTCCTGAGAGCCCACATGGTGAAGGGAGCCAGCACGAGTCCAGGCCTGTGACTGAGGCTGTTGGACCTGCCCTGGCCAGGGAGCCCGGTGAGCACAGCCTCCTGTGTAACCCCAGGCAGTCCTCAGAATTACGGGGAATAGTATATTCTTGGGGTAAGTACTGTCTACTTATTTACTCAATATACTTCGGTATTTACGTTGTGGTATGTGAATAGGTGTACCTGAAAGTTACCCCCTAGAGACTGTTAGTTAGCATTTGAAGTGCCCTGATCATCAGTCTGCACTGGTCAGCTTCTGAAGGATCTCATCTTCCTAACTGACCCGCACTGGTTAGCTTCTGCTGCACTCCTGAGCAGAGGTGGGCAAACTATGGCCCACTTTTGTAAATAAAGTTTTATTGGAACACACCCATGCCATTCATTTACATAGCATGGAAGGCTGCTTTTTTTCTATGGTGCCAGAGTTGGATAATTGAAACCGAGACCATATGTCATGCAAAGCTAAAATATTTACTATTGGGCCCTTTACAGAAAGAGTTTGCTAACTCCTGTTCTAGAAGCAGGCATCAGAGGCTACCATTTATTAAATCTGAAACTGAAAGCTTGTTATTTAGCCAAAAAGAGAATGTTAAAATTAAGGTTCCCTGATTAAATGAGTGCTGGGCAATATATGTGGTAACTGAAAAAACTATATAAGCCTGTAGGAAAGGAACAAGAGCATAAGGTGAACCTGGTGGCCTGACGCTTGAGGGGAGCGCCCTTGGTCTATTCTGGGTGGCCCTGCAGGCCCATGCCCCCAAGCTCATGGAGGATTCTGTTTCCTGATCCCACTGGGAAGCGAGTGACCTGCTGCCAGACCCTGTTCCCTTAGCCTCAGAGCACATCTTCCACTCAGCATGCTCGCCCGAGGTCACAAAGCACAGGGGAACCGCACAGAGCTCATAGCAAATTCAAAAATACTTGCTAGTAAATGTTTGTGAATGGAAAGATTTCAGTAGAAATTGGCTTAGAGTCATTTGACACAATGGCTTGAGTGGTTACTAGGCACTGAGCACAGTGGAGGAACATCTGTAAAATATAAAACACATTCTGTGCAATCAAGTTACTTACCAGGCGGGATGAGACCAAACTGATGCAGAAGAAATCATTAGGGAGCACTGACACGCTACCCCAGTGAGACGGGACTGGAAGGCATGGGGTTCCTGAAGGAAATGTCCCAGGTGGGGTGGGTCCCCCCAGGGACAGAGTAGGGAAGGGCACAGAGGGGAGGAGGCTGGCCAGGGGGTAGTGAGAGCTGGTGGTATGGAGGACAGAGTGGGGCTGAGGGGTAGAATGCAGGCCCCTGAAGAAGGCATTTGGGCCTCTGAGGACATTGCTGGGAATGGACAGGGTTGGCGGGGGTAGAGGAAGCCCTGGGAGGCCATCCATAGCACCAACAAGGATTAAGAAGGAGCAAAGAGTCATACAAAGATTCCTTTTCTGAAAAGTAAACCCTTCCAAAGGCCCTGCTACTACCTGGTGCCCAGATCCCCTCTGGCCCGGACACCCGCCTCATGGGATTTCAGAGGGGCACTGGGCCAAGCCTTGGGCACATCTTTGCTTTCAGAATGTCCTTTTTAAAATTGTTTAGCCATTCACATGGCTACATCTGTTCTCCCTTGCTGTAGAAGAGAGACAGCAGGATGTGGATGCGGCCACTGTCATGGCCTGGAAGCCCAGCTCTATCACTTACCTGCTCTGTGGCCCTGGGCAAATTAGTTGCCTCTCTTAGCTCACCTGTAAAAAAACACCTGTTGACACCACCTCTGGGTGGAAAGAGTGTCAGCTGGAGAATCTATGTCCTGTAATGGTCTGTTAGGTGTTTGTAGAAGAGTCTAATGCTGACCCTGGGAGGGGAGAAGGAGGAATAGGCGGTACAGGGCTGGAGGCTGGCTTTTGGGAAGGAAGGCTGGAATTAGAGTGAAGAGGAGGATACACTGTGCTTTGTGCCTGGGGTGCAGGGTCCCTGAGTGCTAGGGTAGAACCTGGGTGCAATTGCCCCCAGACAGCCTTTTCCCTGCTCCAGTGATCGACGTGGGCTTCTGCAGAGTGGAGGTTTGGAAGGCATTTCACGGTGGCGACTTTCTCATCTCAGTGCACTCTTTCTTGCTCCGTGCTGGGAAGCCTGATGCTGATTAGCTTTCTCATGGGTGGTCCATCTTCCAAGGCCTCGGGGCTCTTCTTTCTTTGGTGGTGGATGACACTGGCAGTCTTGGTTTTTCCAACCATAAGAAGCCACGTGTGGTAGAAATTTGAGAGTGGCTTTTCTTCCCTGTGCAATTCAGCATCGGTGGCCTTCCTGTTTACCACAATGGGTAATGACTCCCCCAAAGACTGCTGTCCTCACTGACCCCTGGCTGTCTCTCTGTGGTGTGTTCTGAGCAGTCTAGACAGTTCGTGCATGCCTGCAGCATGACCCCTCACCTACATGCACTTTCTGCATCAGCCCATGAAAATAGGCAGGGGTTGTTGCTTTATGCACATTAATAAAACTCTTATAAAAACATTCAACAAATACTTGAGGTCCACACATGGTGTCTTTGAAGTCTCATAGACTTGGGTGTAATTTCAGGCTGTACCATCAAGCCTGGAGATAATAGCTGTGTGTCCTTGGGGAAGTTACTTGCCCATTCTGAGCCTTGATTTTTTTACCTATAAAAATCTACCTGACAGAGTTATTGGGAAGATTAAAGAAAATGTATATAAAACACCCACTATGGGATAAGTGTTTGAAAATAGTAGCTATTATTAAGATAAAAATTATTGTCTATGTAAATGTGACGACTTGTGAATTACTCATTTTTTCTTGCCTTGTGCACGTAGGACCAATAGACACTTCCTGTTACCTGTGTTGGCCAAGATACTTTATGATCCCACATTAGTCTGGGGATTAGAACTAATCTTGGCATTCAAATGAGGTTGTTTGAACCACACTCCCCTATTTTATTCTGGAACTTGATATCCTACCTTGGGATCTCACAGGAGGTTTCTATTCTGAAAGCCCTTGAAAAAGGTAGGCTCTTGTCCTTTAGTTATGGAGGTTTAGAGTTGGGAGGAAATTTAGAGATCACTTGGCCCAGTCTCTCTGCTTGTGATGGGGAGAGGTCCAGAGAAGTTAAGTGGCTAGCCAGGTAAAGGTGAGTAGGAAATCACAGTCCTGGCCAAATTCACTGAGCATTTATTATGTACCAAGAACTCTTTGAAGCACCTGACCTGAAATATCTTACTTAATTTTCACAAAAACCTATTTATCCCCATTCCAGTGATGAGGAAATAAGGACAGTCAAGTCTCTGGTCTCCGGCTCCCACCTTTTCCCACTGCAGATGCCACCTCTAGTCCTATCCAGATTTACAGAAGGGTCTTGCACTCTGCGGGTGTGAATCAGCAAAGGCAGCTGTGAGTGTTACACATGCGGTCTCAGCCCTGCCAAAGCTCCTTCGGCTGGAGGACGGTCTTGAGAAGGAGCATCAAGCAGTGGTATTTTGCATATTTTCTGGCAGCCTTGCTAGGACTGTATTGTGTTTGGCAATAAAACAGTTGAGGGAGGAAACATAGCCAGATTCTTAAGATCGGTGTTGCCTGTGAAAACCTCACAGCCTGATTCTCACCTCCATTCATAAAGAGGAGGGAAGAGGCATAGACAGCTTAGCATTTTAGTCCCTCACAGGACAGGAGTCAGCCTAGGACACTTTGCGGGTCTCACACTCTATAGCACCTCACTGGCAGTCCCTTACTCAAAGTCTGCACAGCAGAAAACAAAGATAAGTATTTGACAATGCTCCTATTTTACAGCCAAGGGTTGGTTGTCTGTATGTCCTCAGTAGCAAATCATTTTTGGTGATGGTAGATCATAAGCTCAAGAGGAAATTGACTCAGAAGAGCAGGTACTTAATAAATCGTCTGGGGGTTGAATCCAGGTTTCCTCATCCCACAGTGAGTTGGGGCTGAGGCTGATCTCCAGGGTCTCCCTCAGGGCCTAGCAGTCTGTTAAGAAGCACCAGTATGCATTTGAATTTATCAGGGCTGGGGACAAGTGACTCTGCCTCCTCACCCACAGTGTGCAAGGTCATTGCCATGAAATATGACTGTCTCTGATATGATCTGGTTAGGGTATGTTAGCTCTGTCTCAGTGTGGTAATGAGTTACTTCTTTCAAATGGTATAATTGTTTTTCATGACAGCATCTAAATCATTCAAATACTATGCTCACCTCCGTATTCTCAAGGCTCTCCCCTAATAAACCTTTTTGCATTTAACAGCTTTATGCAGGAGTTCTGGGCTGCAAACTGGGTACAAATTACAACCCTATAGCTGGTGGTCTTCATGTTTTTCCCCTTTATTTTCAGATTGCTTACACAAGACAGAGCCTATGGGCATTTCCACAGGCTGCTTAACTCCATTGCACTTACCATTTAGTTACAATTATATAGGCACTTGGACACTTGTGTTTATTTCATGGCTTCTCCAACAAGCCCTGTGCTCTGTGAGGGCAGGGACCCTGTCAGTTTTGTCTCTTTCTATATTAGAAGGGTCTAGAATACTCAGAGTAATGAATGGATAAAGTTTAGCACTTGACTGAACTGGGTGGGTTATGAGTACAGACACCCTCTGTTGTTTGTGCTTGAAATGGCCAACTTTTCCCCTAATTGTAAAGATGGAAATCTCTTTGCAGAAGTAGTGTGCTTACAGTTACATTCACTTATGATATGGGCTACAACTTAATTCCTTTGGCTTGAGCATTGAAAATGGCTCTTTTCTTATTCTTAATAATTTAATAATCCTTCAAAGGTGTTCCTTCCAGTTGTGCAGGTACCAGGTGCCCTGGTCCTGTGGCATCATAGCTACTTCATTGCTTGTTCAAGATTCTTCTCAATTTCCTCCTCAGTCGATATACACTTGTATTATTAGTACCTTTCTTTCGGTAAAAATATGAGTTCTAAGTTATATACGTGCAACCTCAATGAACCAAGACACGTTTTCCTGTTTTTAAAAAAAATGTATAATAAGGAGTTTGACCGATATCTTTCTTTACCTACAGTATTTGAAGTATTATTTCAATATTTTCTTAATAATTCAGAGGCCTAAGACCCATTAATATTAATGGGGCTGTTCCTTCAAATATGTTCTGATTGTTAAAATTATAAAAATATATAGACTTGTGACAATTTTTTCTGTTCACCCTTGTTTGGATACAAAATTATATTCCAAAGGTTTCAAACTTGTGGGCTGCCCTTTGAATTTTAACCTACAATATGTTTTATTTAGTTATCACAGTGTTTAAAAGAAATGAGCTGTTACTTAAAAATTGGGAGATTTTATATAATAATCTGAATTTGTGGAAAATCAACATACCCTTTATTGTCCACAACAGGAGGAGGGCTTTCCATGGGTCATGCCTGCTCCAGTTGGCAGGCCAACTTCTGTCTGCCCTGTTCCTTTGTGTCTATTGTTTAAATTCTTGTAAGATTGGGATTATAGGTGATTTCTTTTTTTCAAATTTTTATTAATGTTTCAATTTTTTTAACGGTGAATGAAAAGCAACAGCTTTTGAGGAACTTAAGTTATCAGTTTAAGAATTAATCTGTGTATATTCTTCTCAGTCAATGGTACTTCCAGAACTGCTGAGAATTTTAGAATGGAAAACGAGAAATAAAATGATAACAATTAGATTGCCAGAGGCTTTATTGGTAATTTCTTTGTTTGCTAGTTGAGTTATTCTGTGTTTGACTTGTTCTAGTGCTGCCAGATGTAAAGATGCTCTGGAGTGAAGAGACAGGGAGGCAGCCACGTTCCAAACATCTCCTTTTTCATCTGGAGGAGGGTGAGCCGTCAGTGCAGGGACTCCTTTTGGGTTCCCTGTGGGTTTGCTCATCCTGAGCTGCATCTGTGTCTGAGATCAGTGCGGAATGACAACAAACTAGCTGCCATTGAGAAGTGATGTTAAAATCCACGACGAACCCAGGTAACTCTGGGAGAATAATTTCATTGCGAGTCTCTAGCAATTGCTGTCATTTGGAGTTTCAATGCTTCCAAAGTCACATGCTTGATGCACAAGAAGTGCCCCGGCTAAAAAGCTTTTCATCACTGGAATGAAAGAACAACATACTGAACTGGAGAAGAGATTTGCAAATCATACGTCTGATAAGTTGTTGACATCCAAAATAAAAATAACTCATACAACTAAAAAAAAAATCCAATTTTTAAAAATGGACAGATCTGAACACTTTTCCAAAGATGGCCAACAGACACATGGAAAGATACTCAACATTTCTAATCATCAGGAAAATGCAAATCAAAACCACAATGAGATATTACCTCATATGTGTTAGGATGGCTAGTATCGAAAAGACAAGAAATGACAAGTGCTGGTGTGGATGCGGAGCATAGGGAACCCTTGTGCGCTGTTGGTGGGAATGTAAATTAGTGCAGCCACGATGGAAAGCAGTTTGGAGGTTCCTCAAAAAATCAAAAATAGAAATACCATAGGATCCAGCAATTCCACTTCTGGATATTTATACAAAGAAAACTAATTAGAGCAGATATATGTGCCCTCTACTGTTACTGCAGCATTATTTACAGTAGTCAAGGTGTTGAAACAACGTAAGTGTCCCATCAGTAAATCAATAAATGTGTGGATAAAGAAGATGTGTTTTATATATAAATAATATGGAATATTACTCAGCCATAAAAATATGAATGAAATGTTGTCATTTGCAACAACGTGGATGGATCTAGAGGGTATTATTATCCTAAGGGAAATAAGCCAATCAGAGAAACATAAATACCATATGATTTCATTTACATGTGGAATCTAAAAAACAAAACAAATGAACACAAAAAACAAAAAAGAAACAGATATAGATACAGAGAACAAGCTACTGGTTTCCAGAAGGGAAGAGGTGGGAGGGTGGGTGAATCAGATGAAAAGGATTAAGAGGCACAATCTTCCAGCTATAAAATAAATAAGACACAGAGATGTAAAGTATAAGCATAGGAAGATAGTAAATAATACTGTAAAAACTTTGTATGGTGACAGATGGTAACTAGACTTAATGGGGATCATTTTATAACACACATAATTATCGAATAATTATGTTGTACACCTGAAATTAATATAACATTGTATGTCAACTATATTTAAAAAAAAACAGAAGCACCCTGTTTTCATGTGTGTGGACCCCCTTTCTCTTGCTGTCTCTTGCAGAGCTGGGCCTGTTGGACCCCGTATTCATGTGAAGCTTCACTTGGTCATGGATAAATCTTTAGCAAAACAAGCAATGTTTCTTAGGCATATTTTATTGAGAATACACTTATTTGGGCAGTGCCAGAAGACCAGAATTTCTGCCAATCTGTATGACATCTTGGAGCAAATAATTCCTTGTGGTTCTGTCCTGTGCACCATAGAGCATTTCCCAGCAACCCTGGCCTCTACCCACCAGCTGCCTGCCCTGCAGTATGACGGCCAAAACTGTCTTCAGAGATTGCCAACTGTCTCCTGGGGGTGGGAAATTGTCCCTGGTTGAGAACCACCACTATAGACCTCTTGAGATTTCTTGAATTTGCTAGAATGGTTCAGACTTTATCTTCAAAGATCTTGAAAGGACTGGTAAGTCAGGAAAACTGAGCTCCATCTTGAAAGGCTACCCGAGGACTAAATGAGAGGATCGACATGAGCGGGCTGCGCCCTTGTAGGGGCCTGGCTTCTTCTCATCACTGTCAACTCCTAGTCAGGGGAGCCCACGTTGGGACGCACAACAGTTTGAACAGGAATGTCTCCACTGCAGGCAGTCAACTTGCCCGGGGCCTTGGCGACTTGGCCGCCCAGACGAGGAGAACTGGAGCTCTTCTCTCCTCAAGCCTGGGTGAATTTATTTCTTCTTTTCTAAAAGGGCAGAGTGAGGCCTGTGCCTGGGCACACCAGGATGCTAACCATGATGACTGAGTGCACACAGGCAGTGCTGTCACATCCCCCATGCCCTCCTGAGATCATCATTTTATAGTACAGTTCACTGGTTTCTGTATCCTCACATAAAGTGTAAATATTTTTCCAATTCTTATAAGAAAACCAAAGCCACAAGATTATGTTTGAAGCTCTAAAATGGACACCTTGCTGTTTCCCTCCCCTGGTGCATTCCCTGTGGGCCACATGACACAGCAGCTACACAGATCTCTGCACGGTCTGACCTGTCTGAGGGTGAAAGCCCAGAAGCCAAGGGAACACATGGGGCTGCCAGACGGCCTTGTGCTGGGAACTTCACCTCGCTTCCGAGGGGGAATTGCTTTGGTGACGGCCTTCAGCAGAAGCAGGCTGCCCAGGCCGTCTGAATTCTTGGGCTTCATGCTCCTTTCCTCTCTTCCTAGGTTTTGAATTTTGTTTGGGTAACAGTTCAAGCAGAAAAAATTTTACCCATTTCAACCATTACAAAACCGATTGATGTGTGCATATGTGTGTTTTCTAAGAAAACTCCCTGCTCTTTTCAGCAAGATCTCTAAGGTCTTGTCAGTAAGTTCATAAGAATAAAAAGTAAATAAACAACTGGGAAGTTGGAGAAAATGTTACTTGGTTTTGGTATATATCAGAATTACAGATGTTGCATTTATTTATATGCACATGCTTGTATTGTGTAGACTGTCTCTGAGAGACACAGAGCAAAGACAGTCAGTGCTTTGGCCACGGAGGGGTAGTGGGGTAGGGAGGACTGGTTCTCACTCTCCATACTTGTGGATCTACCCTGTGCCTGTTCTGTGCACCTATTCATTTAAAAAAAGAAAAAAAGTTAAAACATAGATTAACAAATAAAAAAACAGAATAAATATTAAGAAAGAAGCACTCCAAGATAAGGAGAAAAAGAAAGAAGGAAAGGTGGAGGCAGTCTGCAGAGATATATTTACCAAAAGAGAGGAAGTTGGGGGCGAGGGAGAAGGACACATAGGGCCAGCATGCGAGAGCTGTAGAGTTACAGTGGGGCGGGGTGTGGAGCTCAGAATTTGTCCTGTGGCCAGGGCTGAGTGAGATGTGACCATCACTTAAGCCCATGGTTCAGAGTAAACTGGAGCTCACAGGATGCCCGCTGAAACAGACCATGTCCTTAACAACCCCCAATAAAATGTACTAGTGAAAATCAAATAGCTGCGCCCTGTGTGTCAAAAGCTCCTTCCCAAGTCTCAGGTCTTTGGAGGGCTGGCACACTTAGAATGGAATGTAGAACACAGGGGCTGTGTGTCTTTGGGTAATCTTTCGTGAATGTGATTTCTTAAACACCAGCTTTTGGGGGACTCTCTTGTCCCCTCCTGGCGTGAGCCAAGAGCTCTGTCCTCTCGCTTTATGTCTAAATAAAAACCTCTGCCTTGCTTTCCTAAAAAAAAAAAAAAAAACAGCTTTTGATAAGATTTGAACAGCAGAGATGAAAGTTAGCTTCTGTGGCAAGAACCTCAGAGCAGACTCTAAACTACCACAAGGGGCTTGGATGGCCAGCCCCAGCCCATGTCGACTCTGCACAGAGAAATGTAAAATGATCGGATTTTCTCTCACACGGGGTGGTCCAAAGTGAAAAGTGACCCGTTTTTTAACCTGTCAAAGGCAAGCCTCAGAAAGCTCCTGACAACACAAAAAACTATGCCGTGCTTTTCTTCCACAAAAGGCAGGCATATGCTTGATGCAGGAAGCTTCGATGGTGAGCTGTGTGTTTACACTTATCAAATCTTCTTTTACCACAAGCCCTTGCCTCAATCAATATTTTGACTGAGCGAAGCCCCCTCTGTATGGGTTAATCAGTATCATATCCTGCGTTCCCACATTCCTCTCTCAATCTAGCTGTGTTCCGAAGGTGGGCGTTAGTACACAGAGCTCAGCCAACATGAGAGGCTCAGATCCCAAGAAGAGGAGTGCATTTTGCCGTAAGTCTGCCGGGGCCATGCGCTGTGAAGCAGGGCTGGTCTTCACTGCCTTTAAAACACGTGGGGTTCCGACAGCTTTTGGGGGTGCTAACATGCCGAAGGGAAGCTGAAGAATTTAATCAATCCTTGTAGCCATTTACTGCTTCATATATTACAAAGCAGTAGAGATTACGTCTTAATTACACGCTCTTCATTCTGAAAGGCCACGTTCATCTGAGGCGGCCATTAGCACTTAAATCTATGGAAAACATGTGTCTTGCCGTGGAGGTTAATAATGTGCTGGCAATTTTTTCAGGAGCCAGTAAGGTTTCTGTAATCACGGACAATCGCTATAGCTGACTCACTTGACTGTAAACAGGTTGTAGAGAATGTCTGGGCTCATCTGGAGCTTCTCCTGGTGCCCAGAGTCGAGTGTGGGTAGGGGTTGCGGGTGGGGACTGAGGGCTTGGTCCCAGCGCAGGGGCAGAGGAGCTGGGTCCCTGCAGGGCTGCGGCTAGAGGGCAGGGTTCTCCCACAGGCCCTGACTCTTCCCCTCTCAGAGGAAATGCAACAGACATTTAAATATTTCCAAACCAAACAAGACACCCTGAAGGATTCTCCTCCTGTGGCCCCATCATCTGCCTCAGGCCGGATTTGAAAATATCAAACAACGCGGTGACAGAGGCAGCCACTCGGGAGAGGACTGGCAGGAAGACGGGACAACAAAGCTCGCCGCCGCCCCGTGCTGAGCTGCTGCCCTGAGATGAGGGCTGCTTTTAAACACTGCAAGAGGCAGGAACTCGGGTGGTCTTCAGGGGACAGGCCCACTGTCCTGATCCCCCATCCTTCCTCTAGAGTCCAAAATAACAAGCCAGGGAGGCCTTGGGCATGTTGATTCCTCCCCCCCGCTGCCTTCCGCAGCCTCCTTGCTTTCAGATTCCCTGTCTCTCAGGGAGCATCTTTGTACCCTAATTTGTTCCAAAAAGTCTTGTCGGGCTCTCTCCTGCCCCTAGTAGTTAAGTCAGATCTCAAATTTGCATCTGGGCTTTGATGGGAAAGGAAATGAGAGTCCTAGAACAAAGCCTTCTGCTCCTCCCAAAGTCACCCCTTGTTCCGTGAGAGTGCATGCAGCCTGCTTGGAAATTCTGAAAAGCCTCATGAAATGTCAGCACTGAATTTCGAGAAGAAAAATGAAAGTTGTAACTATGGCCTTGTTCTGCAAGTAATGTTAATAGAATTGCGGTTTCCTTCTTTCTTTTGTAATCTTGTTTTCCAAATTAAAATCCTTCAATGACTCAGCCTCTGCTATGGTCTGAGAGACAGAGGCCTGAGGAGCAGTCAGGAGACCTGGCTGGACGGAGGGCCCAGCTCCAGAAGGAAGGCTGGAGCACTGGAAAACCACAGTGCCAGCAGGCACCAGGCCAGGCAAGTCCAGGTTCTCCCTCAGAGGGCAGACCTTGTCTCCCCCAAACCTGGGAGCAGCGCATTTCGGTTCACTAGAAGAAGTATTGGTGACAGTGACCCTCTGGTAGTCGGGCCAGGATCATTCCAGACAGTAGGGGCTGGTTGGCCTCTTCTCCAGGCTTCCCTGAGTCCCTTTTCAGACCAGACACGTCTCCCAGCTCTTCTCCCACCAGGCCTGGGATTCCTGCTTTCTTTCTCTCAGGGCAGAACTAGCCTATGCCCTGGATGGGAAGTTGGGCCTCACACAGATCAGGATGTCTTTTGTGTGGGAGTTCAGAGAACCATCCCAGGCCAGTGGAATGAGATCTCGGGGGCTGTCTCAGGTGGGTTGGTTCACACAGGGGTCTTCAAAGATGGTCCTGGAGGCCCCTGGGCCTTTGCCTGGCCACCCCAGGGGCCTGTTCCTTCCTGTGGGATGAGGATGGGGCTGTCTACTACTATGGGGTGGGCTGGGCCTTGGGCAATTTATGAGCCTCCTGGCCAATCACACGGACACATGCCCTAGGAATCTGATGCACGGCACGGTGCACATCGCTGGGCAGACCTACCCTTTAGTAAAATCTCCCTACTGCAGCTGCCACTCACCTTTTCCTGACTGTCTGATTCGAACGTATGGAGTCAAGTGTATTTAGGCTGGGGTTTCAGTTTCCTGGTAGACTAGTTTTCTCATGTAGGAAATGGGTTTAGTAACACAAACCTCTTAAGACTCCTATAAGACTGACAGGAAGTTGTGTAGGTGGGCAGAGGGCCCAGTGCCCAGGAGCCAGGAGAGTTGCTTCTCTTAACATGCAGTGTTCACAATGCTGTGTTAAGCACACTGGCTCTTCCCCAGTCAGAAAGGGAAAAAATCTTGTCCCTGGTTGTCTTTCTCTTTTGGGAGGTGTGATCCTTAATGCAAGGCCTACGATGGATGCAGTTTCAGGGACAACCTGGCCTCCCCCTGGGAGGTAGGGAGTAGTACTCCAAAGGCAGCAGGCTGGCTGGGGGCTGGGGCTCACATACATGCCAGCTGTAGAGTGTTTTCTAGCTGAGCGAACAAACTCTAGCTTCCAGGCAGCCCAACACTCAAGGGGACAGATGCAGAGGAGAGGCTGTGCTTCAATGGCCCGGCTCCCTTGGGCATTTTTCAGAGAGCTTGCTAAAACTGAAACTGTCTTGGACAGAGGAGGAGGCAGGCCCCGGGTTGCAGACCATAAGCATCAAATGTTTTTCTGTTCAGCTATGAGCTTGGTTTGTAATTGTGCTCCCCACCAAAAGACATGTTACAGTCCTAACTCCCAGTGACTTTATTTGGAGCTAAGGTCTTTATGAGGCAATGAAGGCACTCCGGGAGCAGCCAGCGCACCTCCAAGCACCAAGTATAAACAGCCATGCAGGGCTCTGCTGATCTGGGAAGCCCTGTGCTTGTCTTGGACAATTTTGCACTATGCCTGGTTCTAGTTGCTAGCCTTGCATGTGACTGGGGGGCTCAGTTTGGCCTTTGAAAACAAAAGCAACAATTTAAAAGAGGCTGTTTTTTACACTTCTAGAATTAGAGAAGGGTGTAATCCTGCCATTAGGAAAAAAGGGAACCTCAGAAGGTGATTATTAAACCATCGTGGTCTATTTGGAGATTAGGAAAGATGGCAGGTGTGATAAAAGATCAGCTTTTTGGTACTTGGAGCTAGAACCATAACTGAATAGAAGATGATGATGATGTGTGTGTGTGTGTGTGTGTGTGTGTGTGTGTCTATGTGTCTGTGTGTGTGCGTGTTTATGTGTGCATGTATATGTGAACGTATATATGTCCGTTTGTGTCTGTATGTGTGTGTGCATCCTCTTTAAACAATGACCTAAGGCACCACTCTTCCTTTCTTTGGCTTTTTTCCATTCTCTGGGGGACTTCTACTTCGTAGTCATTGCTGGACTTGGCATTTTGTACATGGGGGCTGGGATCCCTTGTCTTTACCATCATTACCATTCAATCAGAATGTTGACAACTGCCTTGTAGGAGGCCCAGAGCACGTAGCCCAGGTCCCTGGATTTGTCATGCAGACGTCCCGGGAACAGTTATGCATTGTGATGCTGCACAGTCTGCACAGTCCCAGCAATCCTGGTTGAGGACGGAGAGCCTCTGTTCTTCTTGCTTGTACTTTCTTGGATTCCGCGCCCCCCACCTCCACTCCCATCCTCATCTGTGCCTTCCCTTCTCAGGGAAGAGCCTGAGCGACTGACTGTGGGGAAGCTGCACCTGCTGGCTGGGCTGGACTGGGCTGTACCTCCATTCCTGTGGGTCTGCCCTGAACATAAGGGAAGGGTCTGGGGTCTGAGCTGCTGCCAACCCAGCCTGCAGGAAGAAGGAGCTGGGGCTTCACCTGGGGAGCTTCCAAGGCTCTTGATGCCTTGGTCTCTGCCAGGGATTTGGTGTGACTGTGTGGGGCAAGGGTGGGCATTGATTTGTCAAAGCTGTCCAGGTGGCATGATGTGTGCATGGGTGTGGAACACTTGCTTTATGGACAGGGGAGCTGGTGCAAACTTCAGCTAAACACGGATGGGGTGGCCTTTTTGCCTCTGTAAACTGGCAAGCTTGTGATGATAACACCTTTCTCAAAGGATTTCTATGAAATATAAACAAGATAATGTTCATTGGTGGTTTTCAGTCCTGGCTTAAGCATAGAAGCACCTGTGGTGCTTTTGACCCCTGAGGCCTAGGCCCTGCCAGAGGAGCTGACTTAGCTGGCTGGGCGGGCAACAGGTGGTTTTCAAAGCTCCACAGTTCTTTCCGCCAGGCAGCTGATTTGATATCTTTGGAGTCCCTATTCAGACACCAAATACTGGCCTGGTTACCTCACATTTCAACCCAGTACAGAGAACTTTCCTAACAGCAGTTTCCTCTTCTTGAAAAATAGCCATTAGTGTAACTCATCCCAGGTTTCAGCCACATGCCCCACATGATTTAATGACGCCACCGTCTGTCCAGTGCTGGCGTGAACTGTTTGAGGGCAGCCTGGATGACATGAGGTCATGTAGACAAAGACAAAGCATAGACTCTTCTCACAAACAGTGTCCCCACCGAGGGGACGGGCACCAGCTGTCACTGTCATGAGCTGTCCTTGGGCGTGCCCTCCGCCTCCGTGGTGAGAAGACAACATGAGGGTGACAATGTCTGCTTCATGGGTTGTAGGAAGAGCACTATGGAGAAGTGCTTAGGACACAGCAGTAGGGAGGTCCTGGATAAGACCAAAGGACAATATCCCATCAGTGACTGGGGATTAGTTATTTTCTCTGAAGATGGGGGCTTGCTTCCCGGAAGGGGAGAAGAAGCAGTGGCCTCAGTGACTGCCAGGGAGGATGGAGGACAGAAGTCGTTCTCTCACCACACTCTGGGGCCAGACTCGGTCTCATTCAGGGCGGTTCCTGATCCTGAAGGTGCTCTGCTGGTGCCTGCAGGTGCCTGGCTCTGGCTAAGGCTACTCGGTCTCTTTTTGCAGGATAGACCACAGCCTTCAGGCTGGAAGGGTAGGGCACCAGCCCCCCACTGTTCCTCATACCTCCTCCCTCTTCCCTCCTGAACATCGGTGATTTGGCCCTGGCATGGACATGTCCCCAAGGTACTGGAACACTGAATATTTGTCAGATGGATAGGTGTGTATTCAGAGCACTCTGAATGCCCAAAGAGCTTCCATGACTTTAATTTTTTTCCTAATAATCTTGACATACATGTACTGTGGCCCTCTCTGGCCCAGTGTCTATATCTGCTGGTTTTTTTCTTGCTCAGATAGAGTTTCACAGAGGCAAGTTTGGTAAAATGCATTTCTGTCCTGATAAAATATATTAAAATACATTTCCATTCTAAATAAGTTGGTGCCTGTTTTGAATTAATCCCCATGATACACAATAATTAGGTATATATGAATCTGTAAGAGAGTTTTTCTTTTGAAAGGAGGTGCTAATTCCATTTAATACAATATAACAGCATATATTATATGCTTGAAGATTTTTCAAAGAAATCAAGACTTCTACTTTCTAAAATGTAAATCAAAAGATTATTCTCCTTAAATTCTCTAGAAGTTGCTGCAGCCAGGTCAGAAAAGTTGAGCATGTACAACTTGAGAATTCATCTCCTTCCCCAGAATCTAGGCAGAAGCCAAGTAAAATAGAAGTACATGGGCCTTGCGTCGGAGGCTCCGAGAGACAATGGTGGCCTCCGATGATGGCAGTCCAGCTTCAAAGGCTGCTTTGCTCACTTTGGGACAGGAACTCATGGGCAGTTTTTCAGAGACTCCTCCTTTCTCTTTCCTCTGTCTCTCTCTCCTTTCCTCTCTCTGCTTCTCTCTCCCCCTTTTTCTCTCCTCTTTTCTACCCCTTCCTTTCTCTGTCTCCCTCTCCTGGCCCCCCAAGATTTCACCCAGCCCAGTTTTATCCAGGGATCACTATTTCTGTACGCTGAAATAGCGGCCCCCTTTCTTTGCTTTCTCCCCGCTCCAACCTCAAAAGATTTTATAACTAATAAAGGAATTTTTTTTTCCTGCTGCTCCAATCACCTTTTCCATCTGTAGAATTCTGACATCATTTCTGTGTTTAACTGCCTAACTTACTGCTCTGCTGAGGCAGGTAGACTTTAGTGATTCCACTAGGCTACTCTTTGCAAAGTTAACCAGAACAAAATAGGAGGACTTATTGCTTTGACTAAAGATGGGGAGGTTCTATTTTTTGGTGCAGGGTTCAAAATTAGGCCTTGCATTTCCTCATGGGCCAGTCATATTTGGGTGGAAACTATTTTTGAAATTCTTTTTAGATCTTTGCTTAACTAATGATGGACTAAATTTACCCTGTAATTCAGTAATCTGTACAAAATATCTTTAATTCAAACTGCCTTTCTAGACTTTTGGTGGTCAAAGCATGGTCCTTAGACCGATGTCATCAGCATCACCTGGGAACTTATTAGGGCTTATTCAGACAGACTGAATCAGAAACTGGGGTTGGGCCCAGAAACCTGTTTAACAAGCCCTCCAAGTGATTCCGATGCACACTCCAGTTAAGTTTGAAAGGTGCTTCTCGAGGGAAGATTGCCACTATGCCAGTGTCTGCATATCTGATGCAAAGTTCTTATTGTGATGTTGGGGAAGATGTGTGAAATGAACCAAAATCAGAGGACATTGGTGGGACCCCTGATATCCATGACCTAGTGCAGATATGTAAATAGTATCAAGATCATAGGGAAAAGCACCGCCAAATGGGTCATTAAAAGAAAAGTTCTTGAATAGCTAGAAAGAGCCATGAAACGCTGAAGGGGGGTGGGGGGGCTGGTGGGTGGTGGTGTTGGTGTTGGTGTTGGTGGTTCCTTCTAATGCCACTAGGGGGCGTGATAGCCTTTCCAATGTGGTCACTAAGACTCAGCCTTTTTGTCTTTGAGGTCCTGTCATTCTCTGTATAAACAAGTTACGTTCAAGTGTTTAGGATATAAATTACGACCATGCCGGCTGCCTTGGGAGGAATGTAAACACAGCACTGTGGTCGAAGCAAACTCTGAAACTGACTTCATAATTTATAGCAGGCCCCTGAGTAGCTCAGTATAAAAGGGGGGAAAAAAGCCCTATTTAACTGCAGATATGATAATGGAGACACACACAAAAAAGTTTAAATCACTGCTTAATTTTGGAAAATATAGAAAGGAGACCTACGGATTAGGAAGATAGTAAGACTTTTAAAACAAGATGTTTTACTAATGAGACCATCTTTGGACTTAAAGTCACTTGGAATACAAAAACTCTCTGTGTGAGATATCTACTGAGTGGTATTAAGTGCCTGGTGATTGATAGGGAGAAAGGCCTTTTAGGGAATGAGAAACAAAGGTGAGTTTTCAAAAGCAAAAGCAAAAAAAAAAAAAAAAACCAGCCCTGAGCTGGGAAAGAAAACCACAGCGGCATTGTGGGTTGAGAACCCCTCTGCTCCTGCTCAGATCTGTAATTGCCAATGCTGCCCCTGAATGTGAAATGTCAGGCGAGGGTGAGCTGGGTAAAAAACAAGACCTAGTTTTTCTCTTTTTAATCCAGAGTTTCACCAGCCCTGTCTGCAGCATTCATGATTGGGAAACCAAGCAAGAAAGGAAAATGGTCTCTGAGATGATCCCAAGGGGAATCATCAAATCCCTTGTTAAAAGGAAGGAAAGAGTCAGACAAAGGAGGAAAGGGAAAGAAGTGGGGTTTGGTGGTTGCCCCTGCCAAGCAGGGCTGGCCATGCTCTGAACTAGAGGGATGGACAGAGCAGCCAAGAGACGCCTTGTGCGAGTGGGTCCCTGCTTCTCCAAGGAAGGGGAGAAAGAAGTTACTCCAGGAAGTGCCCAGATATGACCCACTAGCGCTCTGCAGCCTTCCCCTTCAGATTCTTTAGGATCTGTCCACCACCCACAACAAACTGTGATGTGCAGAAGGGAAGCAGATCCTGCTCCTCGGACACCTGCCCCTTGCTCGCTGCTCAGCCAGGTCTAGGATGGCCAGAGGTGGTGACTTTGTACTCTGCCTATCACCCATGCTGGTGAGGAAGAGGAAAGAGCAAAAAGCTCAACTCTCCTAGCGCACAGGGAAGAGAAGAAAAGGGGCACAAACCCTGGTTTCCTCCAATCAAACTCTTGCCTTTCATTATCTTGCCTGGTTTTCTTTTAAGTTCCTTTCACCTTCTGGTTTTTGTTTAGCCAGAAAGAGCTAGGGTGAAGGAAAGAAAGAAATAACATAAAGCGTTCCTTCTTCTCTTTCTCTCCTGAGAAGACCCACAATCAGAACCTGGCCTGTGTAACTCAAGGCACAGACCCCACACCATGTCAATTATACAACTTGGGAAAAAAAAAACCCTACAGTGTAGAGTTGCATTGCTGGCTGGTGTACAAGAGAACCTGGTGATCACAGGATGCCCTTGCAGGAAATAGATCCCTAAAGCCACTATTTGTTATATATATTTTATTGAAAAAATTGTACATCAAAATAGTTTGGCAAACTGTAAAAGTATACATAAGTGCAAATATATCCTCCTTTTAAAATACAAGCAAAGTGTGAGTATACACGAAAATCATAAAAATATCTTTAAAATATGGTGGTAGAAAACAACCTTATAAAAAACGTTGTATTGTCACAAATACTGAAAAACACTTTCTTAAACTAGACACATTGTTTCTAAATACTTTCTTAATAATGTTCTTTGGCACCTGTATCCAAACTTTAGTGTTTGGCAAAACAGAACTCTCCTACTTAGCTAGGCAACAAGATGAGGCCTTCTTGAAATCTTGTGCTTAGCACTGCCTTTTTGAAAAGCACACACATTTTCAAGAAACACACACACACACACACACACACAATTTGTCAGCGTTTTTCAGACCCTGATTACTGAAGGCAATGAAGATCCCAGAGTTAGTTAACATGTTTCATGTGGTAACTGGTTATCATCTCTGCTGGTTGAGTTCTCAGTTTGCTCTCCCCATCCCTGGGAGCCTGCATGAATTTGGGCCACTACATTGCCAGGGTTGTCCTACCAGTGGTGGACAAATATCAGTGACAAACAGCACTGGCCTGGGGGTTCTGGCTAAAGGATGGCGTGCTACTTACTTCTATTGCGTGCACAGTATGTGAGTCCCCCTCAGCTCATGCTGCTGTGGAAGGGAGTGCCCGGGCATGGGCTCCCTTCCTCCATTCACATGACACAGGGCTTGATATCCTGACAGACGCTCTGGTGATGGTGATGGTGATAATATGGCCCGCTGGCAGAGGGGTGGAAAGAGGAAATGCCATTAAAGTTCAGGACGAAATCTTTTCTGTCACACACTGGGGTGGAGTGATGCTGATATCGGGGCAGTCCCACTGCAAGAAGAAAGATGAGAAAAACTCTTCAGAACCAAATTCCTCCAGCAGAGGACAGGGCACATCACTATAAATTTTAATTTAATTCACATCTTATTTTGACTCTGGGTAAGAAAGGGATTGGTACATCTTTCTGTCTATTACTCTAAAACTGGTACAGGAAACACAGCTCTAGAAGTTTCTTAAAGTTTCTAACTGGGTCCTAGACCTGTAGAGTCTGACTCTGGGATCATTATGCTTTACTGAACCAATAGACATAGAGCACTGACTTCCTCTAAACTGGGTTCTTATGTGCCTCAATTCCCCTATTACTCTTGTATGCTCGCGAGCGCTTTAATCGCGAGAAGAGCCCCGGCACCAGCATACCTTGACCCAAGGCCTCCGTCAAGGTCCCTGAGCGCAGGGTACTAGGCCGGTGTTGCCAGTTCTCCATCCCAGAAACAATGCTTTCTCCCTCACTTCTTGTGTCAAGTGTCCTGTCTAGTTACCCAACTAACTGGCACGGTCAGAGCAACAGGACACAGCAGGAATATTCCCTGTGCCAAACAGGGGTGATGGAAAACAACCCATGGCAGGAAAAAGGGCCGAGAAAGAGAGCGCGTGCGTCTTTGGAAATCGCGAACTAGGCTTTTTCTAGATTAGTTAGGACTCCGGGAGCAAAGAATGCCCTTCCGTAAGAGCGCAAGCTGCAGATCCTTCTGCACACTGAGGCATCTGGCAATGCAGGTTGGAACCCCTTAGAGAGTCCCGGGCAAGCCGAGGGCAGAGAAGGCCCTCACCCCTCTCTCCTGGGGTCGCTCCTCGGCTTGAGAACGGCCGCTGGGCGCCAACCCGCCGCTGACTTTTGCTTTTGCTTTCTCGGCGCCTCCCGGCCCCAGGGCGCAATTGGCTGGGGGCGTCGGTCTGCTGGGACCCGGGCTTCTCGCGGACCCGACCTCTCAGCGTTGGGTTGGGTTCGGCTCGTTCGCCTGAGTTTTTCTTAGGCACAGATGCAGTGCGGGGACCATAAGCTGCACGTTGGTGCCGGGCCAGATTCAACTTCTGAGCGCGTGGAAGCCATACCCGCCGCCCCAAGGCGCTCGCAACCTGCTAGTATCGCCTCGGCCGCGCCGCGCCCCAGAGCTTACAGAGCGACCAGATTTCTTAAGTAGCCCGGGACTGGCCTACCTTTATTTCCTGATAACAGCAATTGTTACCAAATACGCACTGCTCCCATAAAGCAGCAGCTGATCCCCTCTGCACACTGGCGCCTTCGCCCAGAGCATCGTGGTGCCAGTTCCAGAATTAAAGTAGCCGGCCCAGGCAGTACCCAGAGCGAGCGCCCACACCTCCGACCGAAGGCCCAGGTAGGCGGAGGGACGAGAAAGGCCCTCCGTCCTTCTAGAAAGGCTCGTAGGCCTCAGTGAAGGGCGCGGGGCGGCCCCCGTGGCTGTGCCGGGTGTGTGTATCCTGGGGGGCCCTCATCTGCACTCAGCCTCGGCCCTGCTCAGCCTAACTCCTCCGCTCTCAGCGGGCCGTGGCCTGGAGGGTAGCACGCTCTCAACCAGGCCCCACAGAGCCCGCTTCTCCGGAGCCCCCACCTCCCGCACTGCTGCGAGAGGACACCTAGGTAAGGGGGAAGAATATTTGAGAGGGATAGGAGCCAGAGGATGAGGGGGTACGGGGCTAAGACAGGTCTGGCCCAGCTGCGGCCCGTCGGGGTTACACGACTCGGCCCCAAGGTCCTGCGAGGCTCCTAGGGAAGGCTGCCGCGGGGGCAGGCCTGCTCGGCTCGGAAGTTTTCCATCTCGCCAGGACAGAGTCATGTTTCCCGATCCCCGAATTTCTGGGCATATGCGAGCACCCGTGATGGGATGGGGCGAGAGCAGCCTTACAGTAGGATCAGAAGTTTCTTTACTGCGAGTTTTTGTTTTCAATTTTTAGAGCATTTTCTAACGACGGCTGCGGGGCCTCGGACTCCGGGTGCAGGTTGAGTAGGGCCTACCCGGGGAGGGGAGCCGGCGGGGCCGTAGACCAGCGTGTAAGCAGGAGAGTAGGCGCCCTCTGGGGTGGGCGGTGATTGACACACAGTCGGAGGGGATAAAAAATTAAGAGCGGAGGGTCGCCTGTATTGGTTACTTGTTGAAATTCCCATAAAGTTGAACAAGATGGTTCTCAGTGCGCTCAGTTAGGCTAAAATCCTCTCCGGTGTGGTCCTGCCGAGACTGTCTTTGTTTAGTTAACCTCTGAGACCCGCATTAAAAAGGCCTATTTGGGAAATTTAACCTTCCAGGGAAGCAACATCTTTTTGCCCATTTCTGGGCTTTCCATCTCCCCTGATGTTCTTGTGGCGCATTGATTAGCCAATTTATAACGTACGCATTTTCTAACTGGGGAAGCTGCAACACCATTTGACCAGCAGCTTAGCCCCATTTCCATTTGCGGACTGTGGGTACCTCAGAGAGGTTAATATTAAAGAGTTTATCTCCACTGTCCCGATAAACCTGCCTAATACTCAAATTCCCTGTTCCACCCATCTGTCCCCTCCCACCTTTCACCGCCTCTAGCAAGTCAATAAATTTTCATAATCTTCGACCAACACAGTTTACACCAGCAAGACATGCGGTAGGCATTCCTCAGGGTAGTCACATGTGGGCCTGGGGTTTGCTGGCTTAGGACAGACTCCTGTCATCATCGTGGGTCCACTGTGTGGGGAGGAAGGGGGCTCATTAACAGCCTGGTGCTCCTCCCCACTGGAAGTGTGTCCCTCCTGTGAAAGACCCAGGGACCCCACTCTGCTTTCTTCTCTGCCCACCACCCCATTTCCCTCCTCTCCACACTTGCCCAGCTGCAACGCCTCCCCACTCACACCCTTCAAATACATAACGTCTGACCGTTCACTTTCCAACCAAATACAGCAGAACAAATTGGGGAAAAAAAAGAAAGAAAAAAGAGAGACAAAAGGAAGCAGATACTGGTTCTCAGCTAAGGTCCCCAAAGGCACATGCTTTCTCTCTAAGCCAAGTGAGTCCTGAGACTTGAAACCTGTAGTCCACCGGATACCCAGAGACCCAGAGAAAGGCAGGTGACTTTGCACCATCATCCCAGCGGTGCAAGTTCTGGGGGCCCAGATCTGGGCCAAGGCTATGGGGGAGGGCAGTAAGACGTCCCCAATCCTTTCCCTCATGACTAAAGTGACAGCTGACCCAGCACCCACTGCTCACTGTGCCTTCGGATCCTCAGGCTCCTGGAGCCTGGAGACCTAGAGGCAATGCCCCGCGGGCCGCTCCTGGTATGGTCGTTACCTGAGAGGTCCTCGCGGGCGTTCTGGTGCAGGTAGCTCTGCTCCAGAGAGTAGGAAGACATGCTGGAGTGCAGGCCTGCGGAGGCCGCAGGGTTGCTGCTTGGCGTCAGGGTGGGAGGCTGCTTGAGGTAAGGCGAGGCACCCGGCGAGCTCCAGTGCGCCGCGGGGCTCGTGTAGGGCGAGTGGCACTCGATGGCGCTCGCCATGGCCGGGGAGGAGGGCACCGGACTGCTGCTACTGTCCGGGCCGTAGTCCCCGCCGCCGCCCCCGGCCGCGCCGACGCCCCCGGGCCCTGCAGGCACGGGGCAGCTGGCCATGTAGGTGGAGCCCGGGTTGGGCGACATGTGCGGGACGTGGTGGTGGTGGTGGTGGTGGTGTGGGTGCGCGTGGCCCGGGGCGCCTGTGCCGGTGTCGTAGCCCGCGGGCATCATGTCGAGGCCACCATAGCCGCCCTGTCCGTGGCAGCCGAGCGGTGCCGACGGGGGCGCCTGGAAGTCGAAGCCCTGGGGCAGCAGCGAGGCCCCAAAGCCCAAGCCGCTCACCACACGGTGGTACATGGGCTTGAGCGCCTGGCACTTCCGCCTGAAGCCTCGAGGCCGGCGGCGGAACGAGCCCTCCTCGAACATGAACTCGCTGGCCGGGTCGATGGTCCAGTAGTGGCCCTTGCCGGGTCGCCCGAGGCCCTTGGGCAGCTTGATGAAGCACTCGTTGAGTGAGAGGTTGTGGCGCACGGAGTTCTTCCAGCCTTGGTAGGCGCCGCGGAAGAAGGGGAAGCGAGCCTGCAGGAACTGGTAGATCTCGCTGAGCGTCAGACGCTTGCTGGGCGAGCTCTGGATGGCCATGACGATGAGCGCGATGTACGAGTAGGGCGGCTTCTCGGGCCGCCGCAGCCCCGAGCTCGCCTTCTTGGCGCCCCCGCTCCCGGTGCCCGCGCCGCCGCCGCCGCCCGCGCTCTTGCAGGCGGCGGAGGAGGCGCTGGCCGAGTTGGAGGAGGAGGTGGAGGAGGCGCAGGAGGTGGACGACGACGACGACGACGAGGACGAGATGGTCTCCAGGGCGGCGGTGGCGGGCGGAGGGCTCATCAGGGCAGCTTGGAGCGCTCCGGGGGCTGGGCTGCACGCGCGGCGGAGCGGGGCCGGCGGCGGGCGCGGCGGGGGCGGCGGCGGCCCGCCCTCGGTGGTCATCTGGGACCCGGGAGCAAGGCTGGGCCGCGGGGGCGGGCCCGGGGCCGGCAGCGGAGACGCGGGAACGGGGTGGGCCCAGAAGCCCTGCGAGCGCCCGACTCCGCCGCCGGGGCTGCAGCCCTGGCCACTCCGAGCCAGCGCTTCGGCGTCGCCTCCCTCAGCTGCGCTGGGGCTTCTGGCGGTCGCGGCGGCGGCCGGCCGGAAGCAACGCCCGGAGCATCCCTTCCCCAGCCTTGCGCCCCTGCCTTGCGCAACGGCCTCCGGGGCCGCCAAGCCCGAGCGTCCGGACAGCTGCGCCCGCAAGCTGGGAGCGCGGCCCGGGCCCCAGGGACGAGTCCGACGTCTCCCTTCAGGAGCGCTCCTAGCTCTGTCTCCGACTTCCTCTCTCCCGTGTCCTCCCCGCGGCCACCTCCCTCCCTCTCTCGCGCGCTCCCTCCCTCCCCCACAGCGCCCTGCCCCCTCCTCGCGCCGCGCGGCTGGGGGAGGGCGCGCGGGGCCAGCGTTCACTCCGCCCCCTCCCAACCTGGCTGCAGGCTGCCTCCCTTATCTCTGTCCTCGCTCCCCAGAGCCCCCCTCGGTCTTCTCACGCCTCCCCCTGCCTCTTCCCCTCTCCTCTACCCACCCTCTTTCCAACCGGGCCATCAGAGACCAACTCACATTTTGCTGGGACGAACCCCCACCCCAGCAAAGCTCAACCACTTAGAACTTCTTTCTCTTTGCTCCTTACAGCACCCCAGTCTCCATTCCCAGAAACCAGCAGCCCCCCCGCGGAGCAGACCCACCCCATCTCCTTCCCTCCGTCCTCCTCTCTTCTTCCTCCCTCCCCTCTCCCCTCCCCCTCCGCTCCCCCTCCTCCTGGCCTGTCCTGGGCCGAGTGGTGCTGCAGCCGGTGCCGTCGCCGCCGCCGGGAGTCTCCATAGCCGCCTTCCCCCGTGCTCGCACCAACACCATCTGTCAACTTCATTTAGACACTGCAGCCCTCAGCCACACGCCAGGGTGCCAGACGCCCAAAGGTAATGTGACAGTCCTCTCTCTTTTTGACAGGGCCTGCAGGCAACAGTTGTGAGTAGAGGGCAAGAAGCCAGGGCGCCCCAGCGACCCAAGGGTGCAGCCCAGGGCGATCATGGGCATTTTCTGAACTTTGAGCAGAGGGGTTTAGATAATAGAAAACCAAACCAAGTTTGGGCACTGGAAATCTGGCCTAATAGGACTCATGTTTGCATTTGTTTCACTTCCTTTGTTTTCCACTGGATGTTGTGTAAAAAATGCAAAAAGGTAAGTGAGATGGCTGTATTAATATCAGTCGTGAAGGGATAACTGTCACTAGATTTGCATCCTCAATGTCAATGTTGCCCACCAAAAGCTTGTGCAATCTCGAAGCTACCTTCTGTGGGACAGCTCTCCACACCAGTGTGGCTGATTCCTCTCTAAGTAAGAGTCAGGCTGGCAGAGAGGATGTGCCTCAGGAGGAATCACTTCCAATGAGACCCGACAGTTAGTTATTGGATTACACGTGCAAGGAAATGTAGTCTGACTGGGGAGAGGGGCTGGAAGTGGGAGGAGGAGAGCAGGAGGCCTGGGAGCTGCTGAGCCACACCAGGGCGGAGTGAGGAGGCCCAGAGGGGAGGTACTGCTGACCAGAGGACCAAATGGGAGGCAAGGCTGGCTGCACCTCTTGGTCTCCACGGAAGGACCACTGTGCAGGCGTGCGTGCTGAGAAGCTTGGGGGCAGGGAGGGGGTAGGGTGCACAAGAAGGGGAAATGGTCTAGGGATCTGGAGTGAGGCAGGCAGCAAAGAGCCTTGGGTGGAACAGAACCAGGGCAGAGCTTTGGGGCTCACCTAACTTTCTGTGTCCCTGGAAACCCTGGGCACAGTATCTGCTTCTGGCTGAGCTTGCTGGTGGGGCTGTAGAAGCAGGGGAGGGGGAGGGCAGGGAGGGGAAGGCTGGGGGCTGGCCCCAGACAGTGACCTGAAGTTGAGTGGAAGCAGGCTTTTTCCATCAAACCCTGCCTGGATACCACACACAGAGACCGAGTGTCAGTTTACTGCCCTGAGCCGGGCTCCTTTTCCCTCAGCTCCACAGTAATTAGACAAAGAAAACCTAAATTAGCTGAACAGGCGTCGACAGCTTCCTCCAGAGCACCCCTGGTACCTACATGGGAATGTGTCCGAAAATGGCTTGATTGTAGCTGAGAGTCAGCTAAGAAAACATGGCCAAAATGAACTCAGTTTACCGCTCATTTCCAATTGAAACAAGAAACAAGTCGCTCTTTTCCGGATGGGATGTTTTGATTGAGTTGGGGTAGGGGGTTTGCAGTTGTTTCCACTGCTAAGAGTTTCTTTCTGATGACTGACTGGAGAACGTTTTTATGAGGTGGGTTCCCCACTTATTTCATGGTACTTTTCCTTTTACCCTCTTTTGTCATTTTACATGGAATAATTTAAATATAGGTTAATATAGAAGTAAGTAGAGCAAGTTCACTAAAAACAATGCTTTAAGTGTCTGAAAAATAATTAATTAAATCTAATAAAAACTGGAGTAAGGATGACAGTATCTAAAAGGAGGTGAAATCACATAGTCTTCAGTGTGCGTGTGTGTGCGTGCGCGCATAGTGGGAAGGTGGGAAGAGAACTGGCCCAGTTGAGAAGCATAGGGAGAAAGAAGGAAATCATTTCATTTGTAGGTGGAGGTGGTAGGCAGTGGATTTTGAGAAAATTGCGCAAATCAGTATCACTGCCACTGGACCCTCTCTGAGATTCCGTATCAGGGCATTCTACGTGCATTGGATCTCAGGCCCTAAAAGACTTTAGCACCCAGAAACTGAGGAATAAAAAGCACCAATTCTGAAATCCAGGCAGGGCTAATGATAACACTGTATACCAGTAGTTCCCAATTTTGGGGTCATAAGACTTTTTCAGAATACAACAGAAGCTTTGGAGCCTGCCTCCAGAAAAATATTCCTGTTTTGTCTGGAATTTTAGGGGGTCCATAGATACTCACTAAAAAAAAAACTACACATTTTTAGTTTCTACCCATTCAGCTCATTAAATTATCAGGGATTTGTAGAAGCTCCCTTCCCCATCCAGGTGACAATGGTATCCATTTTACCTAAATTCTCTCAACTTGCAAGAAATACCATGTATCATTCGATGTCACAGGAGGCTAGACAGATCCTGGAAATGCACTAGACACAGGAGAGCAGTTAGAGCTCCAGCCAGGAGCGGGTCTGCTGACTTGGAGTCTTTCTCTCTCTGCAGACGTCTAAATACTGCCCTTCACTACAGAAAGCTATGGAGGTTGGTGACCTTAGTTATCTGAACAGGAAGGTGCTCTCTTTTAAGATTCTTTCATGGAGACCCCACTTCTGCCTCTGGAAACTGTTCCCCTGGCAGGGAACCCTGTCTAGAGATACTAGTCCCCTGCATTTATTTGTTACAGACTTCAGAAGTATAGCCTTTCCACTCACATCATGTCACTGTCCCGTGGCCTCAGTGCCCTCATTGCTGTTTAGAGGCAAGGAAACAGGCTCAGAAAGATCAGACGACCCCCTGCAAATCACACCTGGGCAAGTGACAAAGCTGTTCTGTATTGCGGGTCTGGGATCTCAGTCCTGAGCTGCTTCCACCACATTGCAGCAAAAGCCTCTCTAACTTTGTTTTAATTACTGATTTATACAAATCTCCTGGGCAAGAATGCATATAACAAATCATGTCAAATTCTTTATCCCTGGCCAGAATATCCGAATTTCTGTTAGTAGACAGTTTAAAAGGGAAGTTGTGTTTGTCTCTGAAATACATTGCTTAGGATGCCCCCTCTCTCCGAGGTTCCTTCTTATAGCGGTGAGCTCTTCCCGACTGACCTGCACTGCCTTATACATAACAGAAATCTTGACTTCTTTTTACTTAAGTGAAGGAAAGGTATGAGTACATAGGAGCCCAGGTGCTCCTTGGCTAGCCAGAATTCGCTGCCTGGGGTGCAGCCGGGCCTCCCCCCATCCCTGGCATGGGCATGCTGTTCTCCTTTTGTTAACTGTTTCGGTTTGGACTGTAGGTTCCTTCCCGCTCCAAACCCTAAGGTCCCGCCCGCCTCTGCCCCAGCAAAAGGGAACGTAAACTTCTGGAAGCTTGGGTTTCTCTGATTTTGTTCTGTAATCGGCATTTTATTCTAGGAAATCTCTTCATTATTGCGGCTTAAATTTTATGTTCTTAGTATACTTCCTTCGCTTCGTGGGTTTTACATGAAATGGCTCAGACTAAGCCAGTCACGGACTGGGGAGACGCGTCACAGGGATGCTGTTTACTGCCATCTAAGACTTGTTCTTGGGGCACTTCTTGCTCTGCTTGTCCCTCCCTTCTTTCTGCCAGCCCAGCCAGAGAGATGCCTCTTCAGTTCAGTCTGAAGCTGACCACTGTAGTCACCCTGCGTTCTGGTACGAAGTTTACGTGTGTGGAGGATTCTCCAACTCTGGAAAGGCCCTTGGAGATGGGGATGATGGGACCCAGGGCTGGGGCCTAAGGGCTGAGGAAGCTGTGGAGGACCACAAGCTTGCGTGCCGCAGAGGGCCCTATAGAGACTTTATGGTAGAAAATCCAACCAAGAGTCCAGGAAGAGGTGCTGAGGTCAGGAGAACTTGGCAAGGAGGGGTAGCAGTGGGAATTTTACACTCTTCTGGGTGTCTGCTCTCCCTCCTCAGTCCAGAAACCCCCAGACCTCTGGGTTTGAACACCAGCCACCCGATTCTAAATGTTTATTTGGATAGATTCTTCTGCTCTCCAAAAGCCTGCATGCTCGGCAGGGCCCTTTTTATAGCCACCTTTCTGAGAGATCTGATGATAGCCCCCCAGATCTCCTGGGTCTGGCAGTTGGCATGGCTTGATCCCCCGGTTGGCCAGGTCTGAGGTGCTTGTGGAGGGAAGCAAAAGGGGTCCTTCTACCCGAGCCCCAAACAGAGACCTCCCCTGTCTTCCTTTCTCTGAACTTACAAGATTGAGAGTCCCTGGCACCCTTTGGTTGGGGGACCACCTTTGGGATGTACATGGAAGCTGGCCCATCTGTCTTCGTTAGTGATGGGTGCCGGCCCCCTGATGGATGGCCTTAGGTTCCCACAGCCTGCTGCATTTATGGGTGGGGTGGCGGTGGGGGGCGGGGAGGAGGGGCGGGGAGGGGTTGTCCAGGAGGGTTTCAAGGCTGGGAGGGCCCATCTTCCCAACCTCTGCTGTGAAAGAGTAAAAAGGGGCAGTGCTGGGACTGACAGGGGGCCTGTGCGTCTCCCAAGGGGGCGGAAATGAGTGGGATCCCCTTGGCGAAGGAAGATTAGGGGAGCCTGAACCGCACATTCCCAGTCTTAGGAGAAAAAAGGTGGAAGGAAGTGTGGGTGCTGTTGCCCCCAACACGTTAGTTTTGAGTTCCCTTGTGCTGCTGGCAGGGAAGTCCGCCCCTCCCGCCCCCAAGAGAAGGAAACCGTGTCCTGGGAGGGGGTCCTAGGACTCCTTGAGCTCGCCATCCCTTCACCTGCGCCCACCCTTGGCATCCCTTCCCCGCGCCCCCTGCTCCGAGGCCCCTTGTGAGGTCGCGCGCACCCTGTCTCTGCCTGCATCCCCAGGATCGGGAGGAAGGTGATGGGGCCTCGCGTGCAAGCGAGGCCCGGCTGATTGGCGGGCGGGCGGGCCTGGCCCACCCGGGAGGCGCCCGCGCGGCCTGGAGGGGTTAGCCCCGGGCACACAGCGAGGGAGGCTGCTCGCGGACGACTGCGGAATGCGCCAACCCAGCGCCCCCAGGGGTCATCAGTCCGCGCCTAGGACGCCCCCCGACGGAGAGGCGCGGCCGGCCCGCGGCGGGTCCGCGAGCCGGGAGGCGCCCTGGAGGTCCCAACCCAGCCGGGGTCGGGTTTGCTTCTCGAGTCTTGCTTGTCTCCTCTTCCCTTGCCCTCCCCTCCCCCAAATAAATAAATATCTCCAAGGGCAGCAAACTCGGCGGGGCGCCGGGCCCCGCGCGCCGCGTTGCCAGAGATGAACTTCCTGGAGCATCAAAACTCCCCTCCTGTCCTCCCCGCTGGGCTCAGGATATGCGGCGCGCTCGCTTCTCTTCAGAAAAGGAAACGCAGCTTTTCCAAAAATATAAATCAGCTCTGACGTCCAAATATTTCTTTTGTCCTCCAGCATCCTCTGTGAGGATAAATAAAACGTGCTCGGCGCCCAGAGCCCGACTCAGGACTTCGGGGCGCCCAGGCGCCGCCTTGGAGGAGCTGCCGTTCGGGAGCCCTCCCTCTGAGCCATGCCCATCACTCCCGCACCTTCCCTCCCCCACCCTGGCGGTCGTCTGTTCCGGGGTTTGGCTTGACCTTGGCCAGGGAGGGAGGAAGACTGTTCGTCGGTGGAACCGCGAGGCTTTAAGAGGGCGAAAGGCCGGCGCGCGAGGCCGGCCCGGGGGAAAGGCAAGCCTCGTCAGTGCTAGAGCGGAAGGGAAGCTGGAGCGCACGGCCGACCGCGGCCCCTCCATGGACACTCCAGGACGGCCTGGCCATCGAGGTTTTCCAGTCCAGCCGAGCTCGGCGCGAGCGGCCGCTCGTTTCCGCATCGTGGCTCCCAACGGGAGCCGCCTCCTCTCGGAAATGGGCCCAGAGGAGTTCATGTAGGAGCCGGGAGGACCCCGACTTGGGCATCTCTGGGGGCTGTTGCTCCAGAAGGGAGGGCTTTGCAGTGTCGGCGGCTTCGGCCTATTCGCAGCGTAGTTCTAGGGCTTCTGAGCCCATCAGCCCCTCAGGATGGTCTTGAGCCCTGTAATCCTTACCCCGCCATTTCCCTCCAATGAGGGACAGGTGGGAGGTTTCATTTGGGGCCTCGAAGTGAAATCTATGCCAAAGGAAAGCACGTGCAACCGGGACGACTGAGGAGCTGAGTGGTAGCCTCAAGGAGGAAAAGTAGAATTCTCCCAGTGCATCTGGGGGTCTGAAGTTGCCCCTGGCGCCTCCCCTTCGCTTCCTGCTATGCTGACGCCCTGGAATTGGGAGTCCACCAGCTTTTCTGCTGTGACTCTCACCCCAGCCCCAAGAAATCACTCTGAGGCACCCACCCGGTGAAGCCGGGAAGGCTTCCATGGCCGATGGTCCAGACAGGACAGTCTCCACCTGCCCAGGCCACTCACCCTCCTCTTACTCCCCAACCCCAAGGCTTCCAGGATACCTTTCTAGGCCTCTGGGCTCTGTGGTGAGGGGAGGGGCAATTCTCCAGCTTCTCCACGGGGGTCTTTATTGATGAGCTGCCTCGAAACCCCCCTACCAAAATGTCCCAGAAGGGTTTAGACAATCCATCACCCACCACTTCAGGAATGCTTCCTTCCTTTCAAACAGGATCCTCACACACCAGATGGGCTGCAGTGGGGAGGAGCGAGCACTTGAAAAAAGAACAGCTACATAATCAACGTCAAAGTCATCCCGCAACCTTTCGGAAACAGGCACTCAGGCCAAAAATCCCCCCAAATGATTTACGCGGACCTCGTTGTCCTCTCCCCACCCTTCACTTTGACTCTCCGGTGCTTGCAAACGCGCTGCGGGCGCGGCGGGCACACACCCCTGCTCTGCCTTGAACGCTAAGTTGGGGGCGTTGGAAAGCTCCTCTTGGGGGCAGTTTGCATTTTAGGAGAGAACGTT
>JAVSCE010007347.1:0-17375 GCA_032199065.1 Smutsia gigantea | reverse complement strand
GATATAGAAAAACTTCCCTTAATTGACACCCATACACTGTATCCAGCAACAGCAGAATACATTTTTTTCAAGTGCCTGTGAAATATTTGACATATTCTGGGCCTTACACAACCCCAGCAGATTTATAATAAAATAAATCATTCTATGTACAATAACAGTATTAAAGTAGAAATCAGTAACAGAAAGATAACTGGAAAATTCCAAATATTTAGAAATCTAACAATATACTTACTTCTAAGTAAGTCTTAAGGTAAATTTTTAAATATTTAGAATTAAAATGAAAATACAACATTTAAGAATTTGTGGGACATAGCGAAAGTAGTGCTTTGAAAAATATTTATAGCACTGAGTGCATAAATTAGAAATAAAAAGACAAGAAGAAATAATAAAAATTACAGCAGAAATCAATCAATTGAAAATGGGGAATGTCCTGCTCTGGGTGAACTGTGGTATATCCATTTAGTAGAATAGTACTCAGTGACACAAAGGAAGAAACTACTAATAAAACCACCAGATAAATCTCCAGAGATTTGTACTGAGTGAAAAGAAGAACCAATCCCATAAGGTTACATACTGTAAACAGGAGTCCATTTGTATAATGGTCTTGAAATGACAAAATTACAGAAATGGAGAACAAATTAGAGCTTTCCAGAGTTTAAGGAAAGGCTGGTAGGGGTGGAAGAAGATGGATATGGCTAGAGAAGAGCAACATGAGTGATCCTTGTGGTGATGGAAATGTTCTGTATTTTGCCTATATCAACGTCTATATCCTGGTTGTATTCTGTACTAGTTTTGCAAGATATCACCATTGGGGGAAATTGGGTAAAGGGTACAGGAAACCTCTCAGTATTATTTCCTATAAGTACATGTTAATCTATAATTTTTAAAAAATCACCTTAAAAAATAACCTAGTATTCCAAAGAGAAGAATGCAGAAACAGGCAACAGCTACCAAAAAAGAGGGGACAAACAGAAAACAAATAGTAAAACAAAAGTCCTAAATCCAACAATATTCATGATTACATAAACTGTAATAGTCTAAGAAACACAATCACAGCAATTGATCCATAAGAAAAGCATTTGCAATATTCAATACCCAGTCATGAGAAAAACTCTCAGAAAACCAGGATTAGAAGGAAATGTCCTCAACCTTTACCAACCATCTATGAAAAACCCTACAAGTAAACTTATGCCTAATGGTGAGAGTGAATGCTTTTGCCCCAAGATCAGGAACAAGGTAAGGATGTCGCTCTCCCTATACCCAGTCAACATTATATTGAAAATCCTAGCCAGTACATAAGGCAAGAAAAAGAAATAAAGGCATCCAGACTGGACAGGAAGAAATAAAATAGTCCTTATTCACAACTACAGGATACTAGAAAATGCCCAACTAGTTACAAAAAAAGTTGCTAGCACTAATCTGTGAGCTTAGAAGGTCCCAGGATACAAAGCCAATACAGAAATTCATAAAAATGTCTACAAAATGTCAATGACCAGTGGGAAACTGAAAAGCCAACACACACACACACACACACACACACACACACACATACACACACACACACACAACATCTATGTTATAAGAATATAAAACACGAGACTAAATGAAACAAAGTATGTGTAAAACCCATCCATTCAAAACTATAAAACATTACTGAGATAAATTCTAAAGGATCTAAATAAATCAAGGTACACTGTGTTAATAAATTGGAAGACCCAATATAGTTGGCATACCTACGATCCATAGACCCAGTGCAATCGCAAACAAAATCCTCTGTAGGCCTTTTTTTTAAATAGAAATTGACAACTTTATTCTTAAATTTAAATGAAAATAGCAAGGAGCTAGAGTTGCCAAAAACGACTTAAGAAACAGCAAATTTAGGGGAGTCACCCTCCCTGATCTGAGCACTTATATTAAGGCTACGGTAATTAAGACAGTGTGGTATTGGCATATAGACTGACGCAAACATAGTCAACTAATTTTCAAGAAGGGTGCCAGGGAAATTCATTGAGAAAGAACAGATTTTTTTCAAAAATGTTACTGGAACAATTGCAATTGAATATGTCAAAAGTAATAAAACAATGTTTCCCCTTACTTCACACCAGATATAAAAATTAACTGACTATCAGTCATGGCCTCAATGGTAAGGACCAAATCATAAATCTGAAAGAAAACACAGTAGAAAATACTTTTTTCACTGGATTAGAAAGAGATTTGTAAATGGGACACAAAAGCATGAACCATAAAAGGAAAACTTGATAAAGTGAACCTTATCATAAATAAAAATGTCTTCTTCAAAAGACAAAAGGCAAAACCTGAGAGTACATACTTGGTAAACAATAGACAATAAAGGCCTTGCATCTAGAATGTACAGAGAACACTCCCAATTTAATAACACACAGAAACGGGAAACTATTGCAACAGACACTTCCCCAAAGAAGATACACAGATGACAAACACATGAAAAGATGCTCAACACCCTTAGCCATTACAGAAATGCAAATGTAAGTCACAATGCGATGCCCCTACACACCTCAGTGACAGGTGTGCTGCTGGGAAAACGAAATGGTACATCCACGTTGGAAAACACTTTGGCAATGTCTTACTGAGTTAAACATATGCTTACCACAGGATAAGGATATATTTAACTTAAATATAGTTAAATATGTGCTTACCAAGCAACTCCACTACAGATGTTTCCCCAAGAACTATAAAAGCGTATGTCCACATAAATGCCTGTACAAGATGTTCACTAGCTTCGTGTATAATAAGCGAAAACCATGAACAAGGCAAATGTGCATGAACTGGCCCACAGAGGAACAAACTGGAGTTCACCTGCAAAAGGGACAGAACGCCACAACACGGGGGAGTCTGAGAAGAAGTAAGTGACAGCAGCAAGACACATGAGACTACATGCTAGAAGACTCATTTCCATGACATTCTAGAGAGAAGCAAAGTAGAAGAAAGGAAAACAGATCAAGTGTGGGGGTGGAGAGAGAAGCTTAACTATAAAAGGGAACAAGGGATTTGGGGGGAGAATAAAATAGTCCAGTATCTTGACTGTGGTGCTGGTTACATGACTGAGGATTTGTCAAACCTATAGAACTGCACACCTAAGAATGGTGAGCTTCATGGTATATAAAATTATACCTCCACAGATCTCACTTAAAAAAAAATGCAGCCCCATCATAATAAATATGCAATGGAAATGCATGGAAAATAAAGATGGGAATCATAACATTACCACATACAAACAAATAACGTGTGCTATTAATGAATCTCCTTTCGTCAAAGTACCTATTCAGCAGTAAGGATAAACAAATACTAACAAACCTCAAGCCCTAGTTCATGATGCGCCTGTAGAGGTGTCTGGGGGTGAAGTGTACCGATTTCCACAGCTCACTCTGAAAAGCATCACAAAACACTGTGGCCGCTGCTGGCAGGACAGTGGCACCAGTGCACAGAGAGGCACGAGGACAGCACGTGCAGCGAGGCGCTCACTGGGGAATCGAGGAGGTGGTATTGCATGGGTGTGCAAATCACAATTCCTGCACTTGTTCTGTGTGAAATTTTTTACTAAGAAAATGTTGGTGAGAAGAGAAGTTAAAGAACTGCGAGGAAAACCAAAGGAAGCAAAAATGGAAACAAAAGTAACAGGAGAAATCAACAGAACAGAAAGCAAATAGAGAAAATTCCCAAAGGCAAAAGTTCCTTCTGTGAAAAGCTGTACAAGCTTGACTTCAGCGCTGACTCTCGTACAGGGGGTCAGACCACCATTACTACTACCATGCGGCTGCTCTGTAGGCTAGCAGTTCTTGGAAGACCTTTACTTTCTCATGAAAATTTATGGGACTAGCCAGAGATTCATCCAGGGGCCAGGGGAAGGTGCTGGAAGAAGCCTGAAGCTCGGAGGAATGGCAAAGGGGACCCTCTGTCCAGTGGGGAGTCCCAGCGCTCCGCCTGCCTTCCCATCCCACCCGATCCCATGCTCCTGGGTGGACAGTCTTGCTGCGTCTCCACGGGCCTCTCAATCCCCTCAGGGGATATTTAAAGCAGTGCATGCCAACTACACATGGGCTATCTAGAGTGTTGCTCGAAATGCACACGACCAGGCCCAGCACAGGCTTTCTGAAATGATTTCTACAGGGTGGGGCCTATGCCTCAGTACCCTGAGGGTTCCACGGTTCACTATGTGATACACCTCTGGTTAACGACAGTGACATTAAAAACATGTCCTCTATGGCTAATATTAATGATAAAAACACTGATTGGAAGGACTCATCAGAAGAATTAAAAACAGAAAACTTGAGAGGAGGCTGCCCTTGGAGGTGTGACTGGGAATTTGCTAAGATTACCTTGTATTCGTACTGTTCTGGGCTCTTAGACTGAACGTGTGCATGCGTTACTTCTCATCCAATGCAGTTTTCATAGAGGGAATTGTGACTCAAAGCATGGATGGCACCTCTAAGTTTGCTTTTCCTCCTTTCGGGACACCACTGAAATGCAAAAGACTCAGTCATTCCAGTTCCCGGAAACACCAGGCATGGGGAAAAGCAAGCCATCAGCAGACCGGACACCCTGATGAACCTCTACAAGGCAGCAGGTACGGGACCGACTGAGAAATAAAGAAGAAACCGGAGCTGCAAGTGTCCCTGGCAGCAGTTATGCGGAGGTGGGTGCAGCCAGCAGAGGGAGGCTCTGAGAGGGGCACGTCTGCCCAGCAGGTTAGGCTCTGGGGAAGCCATTGGGAGGCACCTGGGATCCCACAATAGCTGGAGCTCTGAGACTGACCTCTAGGCAGCTGTTGAAAAGCAGATTCGGATTCACCAAATCAGAGGTGGACCCCAAAGGCCTGCATTTCTACTGAGAGCCAGGGCCGTACCTGGGCCACTGGTCCACGGACCACACTAAGAGTGACAGCGTTCCAGACAGACTTCTCTGGGATGGGCCCACGGGGTGGCCACTGTGACTGGGAGAGAAAGAGAGGAAGACAGATACCTGAAGAGTTTCTGGGTCCCCATAAGGGGTCCCGAGCAAACACGACCAGGGAAAAGCAGTCCTGCCCGGAGGGAGATGCTCACTGACGCATCCCCCTCTGGGGTAGGTAATGTCCTCCCCAGTTTCCTTCTTTACAGAACAGAGAGACAGCAGAGAGGGAAGAGTTGACTGGGAGGGAAGTATTGAGAAGAGGAGGAATCTGACAACAGGGAGCACCAAGTCAGATGCGGAAAAGCCTGAGGAAATAAGGGAAACAGGCCAGGGAAGGGTGGCTCTGTTCAGCCACAGCTCGAGAACAACAAGGACATGACGGGGACTGTGCCTAGCAGACCTGAGGTCAGCAGCAAAGCTTTTTCGTCCATACTGACTCCAGCAGACCAGGCAGATAATTTCCCTGAGCTTGAAGAAAGACTCCAAGTTTCAGACTTGGAGTGTGCCAAAGAAGGAGGAAACATCCCGCCAACATCACAGTCTCTCCTGATGAGAACGCAAATGCCCAAGAGGGGACAAGTCCTAAAGCTTGCAGAAGGGACGAGGAGGGGGAGTGAAAAAGGCTGGCCCCTTCTCCCGAGCCACCCACGGTGCTGGAAGGTAGAGATGGATCTCTCGAGAGCAGCAGGGGCTGCTCTCTGTCTGAGGCCAGGAGGCAAGGGGGGCTGTGGAAGGGCACGCAGCTGGGGGTGGGGGAGGAGGCATTGCGTGGACATCCCAGCAGCCTGTCCCAGCAGACCCGAGTCCTGTCCCTGAGGCAGGGTGCCCTGAGAAGAGCTCCTGAGTGCACCCCTGAGGCCAGACGCTCAGTGACCTACCAGCTGCCCTCGTCCTGGCCTCAGCTGGGCGGTTCCATGCGGGGGTCTCTCCATCTGCTATCCCAGCTTCACCTCCTCCTCATGACCTAAAGATCACATCTGCTTTGGCAACTCGGTACCCTGTGGAGGGAAAATGACCCAGGACCTTGTTATCAATGCCAGAGGCGCTACAGAACTGAGGCCCATCCTTGCGAGCACAGCACTTGCCCATTACTGCAGGTCATACACAGAATGGTGAGAGCACAAACACCCATGCAGGGCGCAAACAAGATTATGGACTCTTGACAGCGAGCCTTCGGCCTGAGCTCATTCAGGGCTTCAGAGGCCCCTGGGAGCAGCAGCCAGGACAGGGAGACACGGGTGGCTGTGAGCTGGTCCCTCACCCACGGAGACCAAGTGGCTGTAGGTCTCCAGCACGACGTCCCTGTACAGGTTCTTCTGAGCACAGTCCAGCTGCTCCCCCTCCTCCAGGGTGACACCCACAAACACGTCCCTGAAGGTCAACGACTCCTGCAACAGCACCTGCCTCTTTAGCCCAGAGCAACCATCTGGGGGACCGGGACAAAATGTCACATCACACAGTGCCTACTCTGTGCTGCCCTAACTCCTTCCCACGTAGCAAACATTTCGATATCACCCCACCCCCACCCCCCACCCCCGCTATATGCCCTTCCACAGCCCCCCTTGCCTCCTGGCCTCGAAGAGGAAAGGGAGGCACACAGAGTGTGAATTCACTGGCGCAGGGCCACCTAGCTAGGAATCAGGAGTTACATCCATGGGGTCCCATTTCCCCACCGAGTTTTTGACCAGGACCCTGCATGGCCGTCTCTACATAGCTGTTCCTGTGCTGCTCACGGTCCACAACTTGACAGCATATGGTACAGAGTGTTTATGTAACTAAAATTATTTTGAACTTTAGGGAGAAACAGATGAAGCACAAGAAATACCCGACCCTGAAAATGCATTCTTTCAACACAATTTCCTGAAGAGAGACCAACCTGATCAGTCCCGAGGACGTAAAGATTCACAAAAACAAACAAAACACCTCCTGAACTGAAGGAGCTTCAATCTTGTAGAGGGAGAGAAACAACACTTGCAAACTCCTCTATGAGAGGGAGGGAGGGAGGGTAGGCTGCCTACCCAACAGGGACAATGACAGGTAGGACAGGGGTCAGAGAGAAGGAAGCCCCAGTTCAGCTTGGGGCTGACAGAGAAGGCCTCGCAGAGGATATGGACCCAGAACTTCTAAACCAGGTACTCAATCCTGACTGTGTGATAACAGAAATCTATGCTATCTGTGTCTCCCCCAGGTTCCTGGCACAGAGCTCCTCAAGCCCCTGCAACTTCCTAAGTGATACAAGCACTAGGCGCATCAGTTGCTCTAATATTTGTTACTGGAAAAGGCTGACACTCGGCCCCCTGACACTCCTCTCCTGAAGCCCTTGGAAATTCCCTAAGTGACTAGAGCATGAGGAGCATTTTTGTTCTAATGAGGTGACCCTCGGAGGGCCTGGATGGCTCGTGAATGGGCTGGTCACCAGACAAAGCCGGGATTACAAGCTTAGAATTCTGAGCCTCACGCCCATCCTCCACAGAGGGGCGAGGGGCTAGAATGGAGTAACAATCCACCCTTCCTACCTGAGGAAGCCTCTCGAAAATCCCAGCGCATGGGGTTCAGAGAGCTTTCACACATCCACACCGGGAACAGATGCACCCCAACCCCATGGGCACAGGAGCTCCGTGCTCAGGTTCCTCCCAGACCTCGCCCTGTGTATCTGTTCATCCGGCTGCTCACCTGTATCCTTTCTCATATCTCTATAAACTGCTAAAGGTAAGTGTTCCCCTGAACTCTGTGAGTCACTGCAGCAAATTAATCGAACCCAAAGTAGGCGGTGGGCGTTTTTGGAACGTCCAATTTAGAGCTGGTTAGTCAGAAGCACAGGTGACAACCTGGCCTTGTGATGAGCATCTGAAGTGGGGGCAGGGGCAGGTTTGTGGGACCGAGCCCTTCACCTGTGGGGACCGACCCTCACAGTAGGACACCCAGTGGTGTCCTGGAGAGTGGCTTGGTGTGGGGAGGACCCTCCACATGGCTGGTGAACAGGAGTGCCAGAAGCAAAGTGTTCTAAGGAGACACATAGGAAAGAAAGACACACTGGTGAAGAACTGGGTTTCTGTCTATCCAGGAGGAGACTGAACTGGGCTTTTCCTTGATGATGACCAACAGTTCTAATCTTAGCTAGTTAATCAGGAAACAGGAACAGGAAGCAGAAGGTCTCTGTCTGGCCTGGTCTGCAGATTGAGGCAAAAACAGAAAGTGTGTATTTGGCTGGTCACCACCAAACTGGAACTGGCTTTTCTCATTGCCCAGATTCCTGTTAGAGAGTAATAACCTACCTATTTATGCTCTGGATCCATCCTGTTTCACCCACACTTGGTGGTCCTAAATGGAAGAAGACATTCTGCACCTAGGAGGTCCCAACAGGGCCATACACGACAGAGTTTACTCAGCTTTGCAGAAGACACTAGACAGGGAACAGTGTGCAGAAGGGCAATGACAGGCAGGTGGCACCAGCAGGAGGCATCCTTGGAGCAGCCCACCCCCTCCTCCTGCCAGTCCCAAATGATGGTTCAGGAGTTGGGAACTATGACCACACTGGTGGGCACAGGGGCCACCTCGCTTAGAAGCCCTAAGCTGTCAAAATTCTAGGTGCACATAGCCTTTCACCTGGAAGTCTCCCCAGATCAGATGTATGCAGATACAAAGTGAAATGCACATGGGTAGGTATCACTACATTGTTTATGGTATCAAAAGACTAGAAATATCCCAAAATGCACATCCCTGGCAGAGAGGTAAATATATAATGGTATTTCCAGCCAGCAGAATTCAGCAGCCATATCTCTAAGTTGTGTACAATCTGGGTGATTTGTCCTCCAGGGAACACTTGGCAACATCTGTAGAAATTTTTCAGTGTCACAACAAGGGGGGTGGGGTGGGGGCACTGGCATCAGAGGGTAGGGGTCAGCGATGTTGCTAAATGTCCTCCAGTGTGCATGACAGCCCTTCATGACACAGCATGATCTGGGCCAAAATGTCAGAGAAGACCCGGCTTGACCAAATGCACAGTGAAAAGGAATGGTCACAATAAGGACCAGAATGTGCTGTAATCTGGGAGCAAGGCAGAAAGGAAAAGAAAGCAGGATTCTTATACCAAGATAGACAGATATGCATGCTTGATCTCTGGAAGAACGTACAAAAAAAATGAAGGAGATGGGAGGATGGGGTGAGAAGGAGAACCATTTTTCACTTCGTGTCAAACAAAGCTGTTTGAATTTTTTTACCATGAGTACAAATTACTTCTTAAAAGGCTCAATTCCAGTAATTAATGCACTATTCAGAATGTGTTTTTAGAATTCTCGCATCCACGTTCTTAAGTGAAAGTGGTCTATCATTTACTGTTTTGCAGCACCTTAGTCAAATTTAAGGTTAAGCAACTTCATAAAATGAACAAGACTCCGTTTTATCTTTTAACAGCCTGGGAAAGCTGAACATGGAAATTATCTGGTCTTTAAAAAACTGTGTGAAAGTAGTAATTAGTGGAGGATTTGGGAGGGCAAATTTAAAGTGTGGATACCTTTGACTAGAAAATCCTACTCCCACGTGCATTCTCCATATAAATCTGCACTATTGGACAGATACATGTAGAACGTCATTTAAGAGGCACTGTTCATAATAGCAAAAGAAAATTAAAATCCTAAATGTCCGCAAAGAGAGAAAGAGTTAAATGAGAGCTCCCTATTAGTACATAGGCCCTAACCTTTCTGTACTGATGAGGAACACCACCCAGAATATAATCAGGTGGGAAAAGCAAGAAGAGAATGGGAGTATGGTGGCATTTGTGCTAAAGCAAATGCATTACAGATGTATCTGCTCAGTTAATTGAACTGACATAAATGCATCTACCCCACACTATCACCAAATTGTTGACAGTAGGCATCTCTGAAAAACAATGTGGTCCTGTAGGGAGATGAAATGCCGTTTTTTACGCATATTAAATCACAGAGCATGGATTCACTTTCAGTATCTTAAACATAATGAAATATCAAAAAGTGAAAACTGGAAGTGAAGAAAAGGAAAAAGCAAGATGAGTCTGTATTTCTACAATCTGATCTGAAAAGGAAAGGAAAAAGATGAGGCCTTTTTCCCGGAAGAAGAAGTAGATCAGAAAAGTCTTTTTCTATCTTTTTTTTTTTCCTGTAGGGAGGGTAAGATTGGAGAAACCTGAGGTCCATTACAGGTTGAAGAGAAAGCAGCAAGAACAGATGAACAGGGATGAACAGGTTATAACACAGACTCCTCAGAGCTGCCTCAAGGTCACTGGAAACAAAATCAGGGATAGGTAAGTCAGGAACTCACCTGGGACATGGCCATGCTGTTCTGCTGGGGATGAAGGATGGAGACCTATGAAGGCAGAACGAGGAGGGTGGAGATGAGTGCATACTGCCATGACATCATCATCATCGTCGTCCTTGCACCCTGTGGCCTGGGATCTCCAGCCTGTTCCCCTGGGACATCCCTAAGACCACGTGGGCTTTGCTCATAGAATTTTTTTCTCTTCCTGGACAGATGCATGACATACGTTTAAAGACATCTGCTCAGAAGCCATTAACCATTCTTTCCTCAACTGTTCCTAGAAATGCATCAGAATGGATGCATAATAAGTGAGCACAAGGACGCAAGGCTATTAACTGTACTTGTTTTAAACATTCAAACAGTGGAAGCAGCAAAGCCTTCAGCAAATGGGACTCAGTTAAAAAATAAGACACACATAAAATGGGAATTCCACACGGGCTTGAAAATGCAATGGGATCTTGTTTTCATAACATTTAAAGCTGATAACAAAAGACGGAGTACAGTATGACCCTATGTGTTGAGACTAGACTATGTATGCACAGAGGAGGAGCATTTGTGAAAATGCTGACACTGGTTCCCTTAGGTGATGTCCCATTTCTTCTTGGTTTACTTGTATTTTCTCATTTTGACAGTGAATATTAATTACTAGTAAAATCAAAATGATTACAAATCACCCGTTATCACACTGAGCCCGAGGTGACAGACCCTGAGCAAAGTCCAGAGGACAGGGAGGTCTCCTGTGGTTTGGAGGAGGTGACAGACCAGGGCTGAGAACTCTGGGGAAGGGGAGGCAAGGGAACAGGGCAGTGAGGAGCTGGAATCCACTGACCTTGCCCCTGCCCCTTCTGGCCTTTGCCAGCCCACCACCACCCTGTTCCTGCCCCACCATTTCCTCCTTCCCACGATTTCCATTCGACTGGCATGCTCTTCCTTATCTGGCAGTTTTCAAAAGAAAGTTTCCGGGGAGCTCTTGTGCGGAGTAACCACTCTCACTGCAGTGATACCTGTGGCAGCCTCAGGACAACAGGGCACAGAGCTCTGCGGCTTAACAAGTGCCATTCTCAGGCCCAGTTACAGCGGCTGCAAAATGAGGCAGCAGAACTAGACGACAGCATCCCCAGCTCCTCCCCCTGCCCTGAGCACTGGGCCTGTCCCGTGAGCCTCCTCCCTCTGCCCTGGGCTCTGGGCTGAGATTCCCCCAGCGCTCCTCACAGGGGCTCTCCCGTTCCTAAGGAGGCAGGACCAAAGGATTCAGAGACAAATGCATCTCAGCTGGGACCATCACATGCAGCACCAGATCTCTGCCTCTCACGCGGGAAACTCACCTCCTTCTGAGGCCTCAGGCCAGGTCTTCTGCAGACTAAGGGAGCCCTGGTGCAGACGCGCCCCGGAGTCTGAAGTCATGAGCTGTGGTCTCATTTATGCGCCCTGAGCTGTGAACACAGTGACCACACACAAGAGGCAATTAGCAACCCCTCTGATGGAGTGAAGGTGAGGAAAACCCAAACGTTTTGCTCAACACAAGGCGGCACAGGCCCTCGTCTCGTTTTAAGCGTTAACGTTTAATAGGAGCTCAGTTATTGCCAGACACGGAGCTAAGCACTGCCTCATTTTGGAGTCCGGCTCTGGAACCAAACTGCCTGCCTGCGCTGCTGCCTTTCGTCTGTCGATAAAAGTGAGTGCCTCCTATGTGCCGGTTCTACCGCCCACGTGCTGGAGAGACATCAGTGACAAACAGCAGAGTCCCCAATCCTCTGAAGCTGTCATCTAGCAGGGAAGACAGGCAGTAAGCAACATTGATAAACTGAGAAATTCAAGGTATGTTATTTACCAAGCAAAAGAAAAAGGACCTCCGGGTTTACAAGCTGTGTGACTTTGGACAGGTTTCTCAGCCTTTCTGTCTTGCTTTCTACCTGGTAAAGGAAAATTGTCGCTCTACTGACTCACAGGGGGAGGGTGCACATGAATGGGAAACACAGGGTGCCTCGCACTTACTGTGCACTCAGTCAGCAGGCGCTGCATGAATCGACGAGTCAGTGACTCGGGGACGCCCCAGCTCGCCAACCAACACTCACCCCCACTGCCTCGTCACTCACCCCCCAGGGCGCGAGCCCGTCACCCGGCCCCTCCGCCCTTCCGCCCCTCCCCGTCAAGCCCAGTCCCAGGGCCTCGAGCCTGACATCTCAGGGCGGGTATCAGCAGCCGGCGTGAGCCCGCGCCGCCCTCGGGGTCCGCAGAGCACGTCCGCTTCCGTCACCCCGGCGCGCCAGGAAGCCGCGGCCACAGCCAATGGCCGGCAGGGCGCCGTTCGGGGACGCTGACTCTGACTCTGAGCGAGATGGGACGACGACAGCGTGTGACCATTTTCCGTGACAAGGGGCACGAAGGGCAGGACGGCGAGAAGCTAAGGTTCGATCGCGGCCATGTTGGCGGCGTGCCGGCCCCTTGCAGTTGGGCGGCGCTCCGAAGCGGCCTCTGCCAACCTGGCCTCTAAAAGCCCTGGAGTGTTTTCTGGTTCCTGTCAGGGCCTGGGGCAAAGGTGCCCCACTGACCTTGTTATCCAATTGAAATGTTGCTCTTTACCTGCAATTATTTTTCTTGCCTTAAAATATGCTTTGCCTAATATCTAATATTAATTCTATCAGAGTTCAGTAGGATACCTGCAAGGAATTGGCTTATATGATTCTGGGGGCTGGTGAGGCAAGTCTGAAATTTGTAGGGCTGGTCGGCAGGCTAGAAGCCCTTAGGCAGGACCTGATGTTGCAATCCACAAGTGGAATTTCTTCTTCCTCAGGGAAATCTAACTTTGTTCTTAAAGCCTTTCAACTGATTAGATGAGACCCACCTAAATTACTGAGGAAAATTTCCTTTACTTAAAGTCAACGGATTATAGATGTTATCTATAAAATATCTTCTCACCAACACCTGGGTTAGTATTTGGTGGAATAACTGGATACTGTAGACTAGCTAAACTGACCCATGAAATTAACCATCACAGTTAATTTTGCCATCTTGGCACCATACACATCTCCCTAAACCATACCTAATCTCCAAATAAAGACAATAACCAAGTCATACTTCCACCTAACACAATATAACTATCCTGGGTATAACCCAAAACATGCTAACCCTTTGTCCAGGAAAGAAGATCAGTGGGGGATATTCACTCTTCTGGATAACCTGTAACTTAAATACTGTGATGTAAAGTTAGCACTTAATACATCAGACATTAGATGACAAGAGGAAAAGATAAGGCATGAGAAAAGCAGAAAAAAATCTCTCCCATATATCCATACAATACAGTTCCAGTCCTTGTCTGTGCAACTAGATACCTTCTTTTACTACCAGTTCATATTTCCTTTGCCTTAAACAAGCACGTCAGCTTGTGATTCTTTGCCTGGTGCGGTGACCCAAACCTTCATTCCTGAAGAGACTGGACTATTAGGTACCCTTCCGGAATTGGGTTTTTGTAGTTCTCCAATGACTTTAATCACAGGACATGAGATGCCCTAGGGGAATTATTCAAGTGTTCTAGACACACTCTTCTTTATCTCCATTGTGGAGCAGTAATCCAATTTCCCCTTGGTAGTCAGGATCAATCACCCAGCCAACACAATAATTCCCTTTTTGGCTTATTGACTTAGAGGCATGAGAACCCAAAGTGGCTGGGTGGCCATCTCAACTCCCAGTTCACTGGGGTCACTGTTGTGTTTCCTGGTGGAAGCATCCCTCTCTTTAGAACTAAGACCTCTAAACCGGTAGAGCATAAGGTTGTAGGGCCAGGGAGCAAAAATTTTGCTAATGTATCACTAGGAGTGAACATGTTCCTTAAACATTGAGAGTGTTTTTTTATTGAGTGAAGAATCTTGCTTGTTTCTATACCATATTGCATCAATTTTTCTTTTTTCTTTTTCAGTTTTTCATTTTAGTAGAAAAAAATATTTTTAGTGTCTCATTTCCCAAACAGTGTTTCCAGGTTTAAAAATGTTAAGTTGGGATCTGGATTTTTAAAAAGAATTATGACTGGCAACAGATTTACCATTATATTGAACAAATGGTAGATAAGACTAAATAAAAAGTGGAATTTCTTATGTGATTACTTTTTTTACATTTATAGTCTCCATTTAGCCAAGCTAGAACTTTCTATTTTATTATTTACATTAAAACATATATTTTTTCCAAATGAGTTTAGAATATGTTTTATATAATTCTTACCATAGTGAATTTATGGGAGATTTTTATTTCTTGCCCTTTACCAATTGTAAGAGAAGGGAAGCTAACACATTTTACTTTGTTGTTTCGTTGAACTGTGACCAGATAGGTAACCTGAATATATAAAATATACATTAATTTAAGCTCAACAATAAAGTCAACATGAACAGTCCATTAAGAGTTTTCTTAATTTTCTACTTACTCCTTAATCTCTAAGGGGTGTCATACCTATTCTGCTTTAAGAGAAACTACCTTTGAAACTCTTGATAAAACCAGCCTTAAATATTATACTTTGATTCTTACAGAAGCATTTTACATTTGCAATTCTGTTTATTTGCTTATAGATTGAAGCTGGACAATACTGCACTTTTGTCATGTCTACGGACGGCTCTGCCAGAGCTTGTGGGAAAGGCAGCTATGGGAGACTGGGCCTTGGAGATTCTAATAATCAGTCCACTTTAAAAAAGTTGACATTTGAGCCTCATAGGTCCATTAAAAAGGTCTCATCTTCTAAAGGGTCTGATGGTCACACTTTAGCTTTTACTACAGAAGGAGAAGTCTTCAGTTGGGGAGATGGTGATTATGGGAAACTGGGACATGGAAATAGTTCAACACAGAAATATCCCAAGCTTATTCAGGGCCCTCTGCAGGGAAAGGTATGTGCTTTCTTTTTGGATTTAAAAATAATTACATGTACTGGTGCTATAATTGATGATATCTTTCAGATTTTGATGTATTCTTTCTGAAGGTCCCCCACCCAACCCTTTGACTTATCTTTGGTATACCTACTTTATGGTTTACAAAGCACTTTCACATATATTCCTTAATTGTAATTCTTATCACAACCTTATTACTATTCTCATTTCACAGATGAGGAAGCTGAGAATCATCCATTCACCAGAGACTTTAGCGCCTCCCAGGCACCAGGCAGTACTTCAGTCATCAGACATATAGCAGTGAGCAAAACAGACAGGATCCTGCTCTCATGCAGCTTTGATCTGTGGGATAGAGATAATATACAAGACACAAACACATAAAATAATTTCAAATAATAGTAAAGAAAATAATTGAATAATGTAAAGATACTAACTTGGGTTGGGTGTGATATTAGTTAATAAGGTCAGATGTTTGTCAAAGGAGGTGGCATTTTGAGTGGTTAAGTAACTTGCCCAAGGTCACACACACATAATTGGCACCATTAGAAACAGTTCCTCTTGTTATTTCGGTTTTTACCTTTCTTTAAGGAAGTGAAGGTATTTTCCAAAACTTATAATTAAATGCTATTATATGGGTTCCCCCACTTTAGGGTGGCATTCTTTCCATCAGAGTTATCTTACATAAAAATCTTTTAATGTTTCAATTTTAATTTTATACCAAGATCACAAGTGGGATCTTCATGGGAAGTTGTCTGACAAAGTTGGCTATCAAAGGAATTTTACTTTATTATAACTTTCAGTTAAAACTTAGACCTATCAACCTCAAAGCAGTAAAGCTTGAACATTCCCCTTGACAACAACAGGGGAATACTTAGAAGTGATGAATACGGGGCTCTAAGGAACTTCACGTAATTACTATTTGAAGTTGTGTTTAGTCTTTCTAATGCCTCCTTTCTTAATTCTTTTTTATTTTCTTTACTTATATTTCTCTTAATCTTCCATTTTATAATGGAAACTTTGCCAGTTAAAAATAACAGTAACATCATGAAGGAAAAAATGTCTCAAAAAGTAAACTAATAATTTACAGATAAAAATTTCAGAAATTCTTAGCACATTGTCTAGAAGGTGTTAGGTGCACAGTATTCTTAATTGAATCTAAAATTGGAATTTTCTAGTGAGGTCTAATTTTTGGAGGGTAAAAAGTTGTGGAATTATTAGTGTAGATATTTTCCTTTTTTCAGTAGTCAGTGATTTTGATTAGTATTATGTAAAGTTATGAGTGACTCCCAAATTATCTTGCTATGTGTTCTTATTCTCAATTCCTCTCATCAATTATACACCTAATTGGGGGTAAAGAGATACTACCAGGGATTTTATTAATATAAGCTTATATACTGCTTAAATCTTTCTGCATTGGTAGTAGTCAGTGTGTTTTTGAGAGATCCCTATTAATGTAATGAGTTTTTCTTGATTAGCCAGGGTTGGAGGTTTTATGTTAATATTATATTAAAATTTTTTTCATTGTTCCATGAGTGTTTAGTCCCCTCCAGGTCTTTGAGTAAAGACTTGATTGGTGATAAAATATTCTTGCAAGTGATTAGATTGATGTATGGTGGGGGAGGGATGGGGAGGCAGCTAGCATTTATAGTGCCTTTGTGTGAATTAAAAAAAGTTGTCCTCTCCAATAGGTGGAAGCCAGGGTTCATGGCTTGACCAACAGAGCATGGACTATATTCCAGCATTTTCTTGTCTCCTTTAGCTGGGTACCCTTGTCCTGGGCACAACTGCCACAGCTGTTCATGGCAATACCTGGATGAGTTGGGAATATTGTATCTTTGAAGTCTATATGTTACAGGATCAAATATAAACTCTATGTTTTAGCATCTTCATGCACATCAACTTTGTATACAATGCAGGTGGTGGTTTGTGTGTCGGCTGGATACAGACATAGCGCTGCTGTCACAGAGGATGGCGAATTATACACATGGGGTGAGGGAGACTTTGGAAGATTAGGTAAGATTTTTTTAAAAATTGAAATTATCCTCATAGCAGAATAGAAATGATGATGGTTACTGAGAAGCAGTGAAACTAGGTTTAATAAGCCAAATACTTTATTATGTTCGTTTCAAGCTCAGAGAAGGATAATTTTATGTAGAGAATACCTAGATTCTGGTGATGAAATTTAAGGTGCAATTAAATCTAGCAAGTATTTACTGAGTGCCTCCTATGCCAGGCACTGTAGGATTTCAGGGACAAGAAAAATACCACCATGATCCTGAAGTGTAT
>JAVSCE010007346.1:0-20706 GCA_032199065.1 Smutsia gigantea | reverse complement strand
TGGAGGAGGCTACTCCAAGGGCAGAAGTCTGAGATGCTCGCCCAAACCACCTTCACCTATCAGAGGTGCCCATCTCCAAAGCCAAACTTTTACTCTTGTACCCTCTTCCTGCCCACCCCCATCATGCCCAGGGCATGTAGAAATGTCTCGCTTTCAGACCTTGGGACCTGCCAGGCCCCACAGACCTGCAATTGCACCTGAACTAGTTCGGCTGAAGTTTTAGCCTTGCCTTCACCCTGTGAACTTGGCCCATGTTTCTCGACATGGGCTCCGAAGCGAGCAGTGGGCATGGAGCCCCCTTTCTTCCTGACCTGCACTCCAGGGAGGCCAGCCCTGGGATGGATGATATTGGTAGGGAGCTAGGCAAACTGCAGGCACCCTGGACACTTTCTGGCCTCCCTGAAACAGGGAAGGGCTGGCCCCTTGGCCCCTGCAAGGACGCTGTGCAGTAGACTCTGCTCAGAGAGGATCTACACAAGTAAGCCAGCGGCTGGAAGGTGCCGAACCCTCGGGAGCACCGCCATGTCTTCTCTCCCACCCTGGGCCGAGTTCCACATCTTTCTGAGACCTTGAAAGAGGACGGTACTGGCTTCCCTAGGTAGGAGGTGGACACTCAGGGTACTGAGAGCGAGGGTGAGAAAACCTCTTCCCCAAGCAGCTAATGGGGCTGCCCGTGCAGTTGGGTAGGAACCGTCTTCCCCGGTGGGGAAAGTGGAGAAGGCACCTTGGGGAGGCTGTGGATGTCCTGTGGGGAGGAAGCCCCGGAAGCAGCTTGCCTAGTCTCCCTGAGCCTGTGAAAAGAGGACTCTTGCCTGAGGCCCTTGTAACCTGGCGTTGTGAACTCCCAGGACGCACCCAGCCACTGTCTTCTGCCTCCTCAGTGTAACTCCCGTTGAGGGAGATGAGCCTGGGCTCTGGATGTGAGGAAGGGAGCGTGCGGGGTGAGGAATGGGACAGGGTGGCGGGGAGATGCCAGAGATGGGAGCTGGAAGGAAGCCCTTTCCCCCCGAGAATCAGCTCCCTCCCTGGGAGCTAGCCCCACAGCCCACAGTGGAGGTTTGATAACCAGGGTCCTTCCAAGGAGGCTGAGACCACGCTACAGACACAGGAGATTTAGTGGGGAGCAGCTGGGGGGACAGGAGCAGACTGGCGCAGTGTGACGCTGCCCTGAGGATGCAACCAGGCGTGCTGTGTTCACCGAGCGCCTGATAGGCACTCAAGAAGTATTTGAATGAGTGAATGAATTGATAGAGTATTTGGGGGGAAAGTGAGGCAAGTGAACATCCGCCTGGACCCAAGATCCCAACAGCTTTGGGGAGCCCCGCTTGTCGGCGTGAGGCACACCGAGCGGAGCGTGGCCGCTGAGTGAGGGTGCCAGCCCTCGTGTTCATGCGAAGTGTGGGGCCCTGGCTGTGCGCTGTGGGGCCGGGCAGGTGTCCGCTGCAGCGCTGCCTGGAGTTGAAAGGGCTCTGGCAGGAGAGGGCTGAGACAGGAGGGTAAGCCCCCGGTTCAAACACCACCCTTCCACCGATGTGGTCTGAGTCACAGGAAGGAGCCCAGAAGGAGCTCTGCCTTGGTGGCCCTGGGATCTCCTCACCCAGCTCCGCCCAGCCCAGCCCTCCCCGAGCAGCCGCCCAGGCTCCTTGCCCTGAAATGCCTCTGGACTGAGCATGGATTGGGGGGCGGAGACAAGACACACCAAAAGTGGACAGGACGCTAGCAGCCCTGGGGGGTCACAAAAAGGCCAAGAGACGCCAGGACAAAAGGACCAGCGGGCTTGGGAGGGACGATGATGACAGAGCGCCCCTCGGCTCCCCTCCCCCAAGCATCATTCCGCCGTGGCCCAGTCCCCCGTCCCCTGGCCCGTCACTCCCACAGTCGGTGCCCCACAGCAGCCCCGTTCCCACACAGGAAAGCCAGGCTGTTCCTTAGAGAAGTAGAAACATTTAATCTGTAACTGAAATGTCTAGGTTAGCAGCAGTAACGGGCACCCAGAGGCTAGTTGGAACTCGTTCCCTGAAGGCATCCTGACGGGCACTGAGGCCTGGTCAGCTCACAGAGGCGGGTGGCAGGATGTTAGCTTTGCGCTCAGCTTCGATGCAATACTTCTCAGGAAGGCCGGTGGCTCTGCAGGGAGACACAGGGCAGGCGGGAGATGGGGGGTGGGTGCAGGAAGCGGGCCCTGACTGGAGTTTATGGAACCTGGGGGTCTGCACCCCTAGCCCTGTGCCACAATCCGTCCCCCAAGCACATTCCTGGCAAGCCTCCAGCACCCTGCCAAGTTCTCAGACAGCCAGGAAGCCCCAGTCCCAGAACATCCTGCTGGAGCCCTTTGGAGGGCAGCAACCAGCGTGCGCTGGCATGAGTCAGGAGAAGGGGCCCTCCCTGAGCGAGCACCCGTCCCCGCCCCCTTATCCCCCAGCTCCCCACTGTCCAGCCCACCATGCCATCACCGGGAGGGATTCCAGGGCACCTCAGTCCCCCGAGCCCCCACTGTGCACGCCATCGTCTCAGGGAAGCGGGGAGGCTGGGAGGAAGGGATACCAGCGTACCTCAGCTCCTCCAGCTTTTTCCTCTTAATGGCATCAATGCGCTCACGCCGCCTCTGGACCTCCTCTTTGAGGCACCGGCCCTCCTCAAAGGTGGCGACCCGGGCCTGCACCTGTTTCTGCTGGTTCTCTCGCACCTGGCGTCGGAGCTCATTGGCGTGTTGTAAGCGCCCTGCCACCCTTCTCTCCTCCTCCAGCCGCTCCTTTGCAATTTGTTCTCTCTGTGCCCTGGGGGAGGCACAGGGGTTGCTGAATGTGCTAGGCCAAGCTGGCCCTGCTGAAGAACGGCCCTGAGAGAGCCTTAGGGGCCCCTCCAGTGGACATGCCTCAGAGGCCACGGCTCTTCACACTCCGGACCTCTGCTGTGGCTCGGGCCTCAGCCCCAAAGGCCTCCCCTCCCACCCAGCAAGACCGTGGGTGGGCGGCTGTATGTCACAGGCATGCATGGAACGGCCCTGTGCATGGTTTAATGCTCTGCTGTCTCTGTTTTGAAACTCTTAATAATTTTTTAATGAGGGATCCCCCATTCCCAGTTTTTACTGGGCCCTGCAAATTATGCAGCTGGCTCTACTCCCAAAGTCTCACCCAGTGGGACCTACTGTTCCTACCCCTCTTTTCTAGTATAACAATGCACGGCTCCCCTGCAGCTTGTGCTCAGATATCCTCCCCTCTCCTTTCCTTCCTTCCCAGCAGCAATAACAATGATATGAACAAGCCAACGAAGGGGATGCTGGGGAAGTTAGAGAAGTGGTGAACTCTGTAACACTAACTCTCCTTCACTGCTGGAGGAAGGAAGGAACTCGGCTTGATATCTCTTAGCTATCTGATTGTGCCAACTCCCCAAATTCTTCGGAGCCTCTTGCATGGGAATACTTTCATAGACCTTGACACCAGGGGGAAAAACAGCTTATGTAGACCTGTATATACGCTCTGAAAATGCAAATGAACTGTATTCACATCTCAGAGGAAGCAGTCATAGGCGGTCTTGAGCTATCCCCTTAGTTCCTTCTCAACATAATCAAAAATAAAAACAATGTAAAATCATCTTTGGCAGGGAATTTTCACCTGCTCTCCTCCCTTGGGGTCACTCGTACGCCAACAAAGTTATCCAGAGCTCGGATTCCCTTACTCATCGGCCTCTAGCCATCTTCCAAGACCCACTGTACATGGGGTGTCCTCTCAACTCCCAGAAACTCTACACCATGCAAGCACCTGCTAAAATCCAACACCTTCTACAGACCCTTGCCAGTTTACCAGAGAGCTGACTTCCCTTCCCTTCTGTGTTTAGACCCGATCGTCACCCCTCAGACACATCTATGATTACAGGAAGACTCTCCTACCCACCTAGCAGAAAAGTTTTCCACTGTTTCGCATTATGTGAAACAGGATGGAAATGGGGGACCTGCATGTGCCCTAGAGACCTCCCCAGGGGGTGGGCAGCCAAAAATCCAAATGGGACACGCCTGGTCATTGCACAGGGTTAGGGCGGTGATCTCTGAGCCGGGCTGCATTAGAATCACTTGCAAGCTTCCAAAAGCTACAGATGCCTGGGCCTCCCCGCAGACCGGTTACATCAGAATCTGTGGAGGAGGAACCAGGACAGGCATAGGTACTTTCTGAAGGTTCCCAGGCACCTCTAAGAACCACTAGGGAGGGCAGGTCAGCTATCTGTGCTTAGTCAACAGGCTGGGAGTTAAAGACACCCCTCTGCCCAGAAGCAGGAAGTCCACACATAGGCCATACAGGAGGCCATGCTTGTGAAGTAGAAAAGCTGGGTTGCTGGCTATGGCAGAGATACTCCCAACACCTGAAGACACCACCATGGTGGTCAGGTGTCCCTGGAGACACCAGGGCTAGACGTTAATCTAGAATGGCAGTGAAGTCGAACTTCTCCAAAGGGCTGGTCCAGCTTTAATAACTGGCTAGCATGTATGCTTCAGGCAGTCAAAGCAAAGAAGAGACAAATGGGTCAGTGGCAAGGCAGGGCTTTAATCTCTTTCCACTAGTATTTATTAGTGCCTGCTGAAGGCAGATGTCCAAGGGCACACAGCCAGGGAGGGCAGACATCTGAAAATTAATCTGGATCACAGGGGCAGAATCTCTAAGGCCATTAAGGAATCTGCCTTCTTTCCCAGGCATCCGCAGACCATGGCACAAACCTTGAGGGCAGGGGGAGCTACAGAGCCGAAGGGGACAGGCTGGGGGCCCAGAGTCCGACAGAAGACCAGGACGGAGGGAGATGCCCATAGATCTGCTCTGCCTCTGGTTGGGGACCTGGGGGCACTGGTCTGGCATACAGCTAACAAGGGCAGCACCAAGAAGGTGCTGGAGCACGCAGACCAGGAAACCTGGGCCATCCCACTCAACCTCTATTCCCCTGAGCATCGTTTCTATAATTCTGTATCTCCCCCCGTCCAAATTTTGTTACCTTTTGAATGCTGATCTCACAGAGTCTGAACCAGAGCAAGGAGTCATGCCCAGTTAGGCCAGACTCTAGAGCCACAAGAACACCCTAAGGTCCACGTCTGGTGGCGGCAGACCTGTCCGCTAGAAAGCAGAGCAGCTGTCACCACTGACTGCTCTGGGTGGAGGAGGGAACGGGGATAGTGAGAGATGTGAACGCTGCCCTTCACTTATATCTTGCAAGTACCACTGAGCCAGAAGAGAGAACAAAACCAAAAGGATAAAGGGCTGGCAAGGCAGGAAAGATCTATAAATGTAGGTGAGGTTCGTACAAATATGAATCTCCAACAGCCTTCCCACATGAGCGGGCAAGGTCAGTGCTTGATTCATCTCTAACAGCCCCCAGAGCATCGAGCACAGGGCCTTGAATGTATGTGCTTAAGACATATTTGTGAAACGAGTGGCAAAGACCCCCGTTGAAGGCCTGCTCCACTGACTCCCAACCGTAGTGTCTGAAGTTCTCTCCATCTCTCGTCTCCTGCACTGCTGCAGCTTCATCCCCGACTTGCAGGGGGCCACGGAGGTGGGGGAAGACAGAGCCACCAGGTTTACACCTTTGCTCACACCTTTAATGCTCCAGGCTAGCAATCCCGAGAAGCCCCAGCCCCTTGCTCACTTCTGAGCGCTACTTTCCAACTGTGTCATCATTCAATTCTTGACTCATCCATCCATTAAGTATTTCAACCATCCATTAAGAAAAAACCCTCAATGCAGTCAAGATGGACATGCATCTGCCTGTGGACGTGACCAAGAGCTCCTCTCCACCCACTACGGACCATCCATCCCCGCCGCACGACAAGGCAAGGAAGCCAGGGTTCCAGGCTCTCCTACCGGAGAATCCTCTCGAACTCATCGCGGTCCCGCTGCACCTGAACGGCCAGAGCGTGCTCCTTGAAGGCCACCTGTTCCAGCCGACTTTTCCGCAGTCTGGCCTCCTTATCCATCTCCTTCTGTGCCTTCTCCTTCTCCTTTCTGCGCCACTCTCTGTCTGCAGCCTCCTGGTTGCGCTTAGCCCGCAAGGCATCCTAGGGAAGGAGAGGGTGAGGAGACCAGTGAGGGTGAACAGCAACCGTGGGCACCCACCTGCCTCAGACCAACACAACCCGCTTTGAGAAACTCCATGAATTTCTCTGGCAGCAAAGTTATTCTGGGAGGGAGTAGATGGAATCCTTGTCATGGAACTTTCAGGTCAGAAGACACCTTCGCGGGGCACCTAGTCCTGCCACCCCTCTCATGCCAATTCTTACCCAATACTTCAAACATCTTCAGGCAGTCCTGCAACTGCTTCTAATTTTAAACACTGCTAATGATGGAGATGCCACAGTTTCCTCTAGTAACACACTGCAATGGCTAGTTAAGTGGAAAGTTCTTTATGTAGCAGCCATAAATCTTCTCTTAAACCTTCAGCACATATTGCAGGGCTCAGTCCTTGCTGCCAGAGGCACGGGGAGCCGGCCCACCCCTTCATTCTCAGACTACTGATGTCTAGAACACTTGCACCCTCTCTTCCATATCTCCGCCCTTGAGGCCGTTCTGCGGGTTGTCAAATGAATAGTTGGCGGAAGCCGAGACTAGACAGGTACCTGCTCTGCCTGGTAATCCTGGGCCTTCTCTTGCATGGCCCTCAGGCGGGCGATCTCTTTCTCCTTCTCCCTCCGGATTCTTTCCTGCTCAGCTTCAAACTCTGCTTCTCGAGCCTGCCAGGAAGAAAAGGCCATGTAGCATATCTCCCACTGCTCCAGTCTTGCGGAGAGAAACAGAGCCCCTGCCAGTCTGTCTGTCCAGTACCTCCCCGACCCCTTCCTGCCTCCTTTTCAGAGAGGGCAAAATGGCCAGAAATGCAGACATAAATGCTATTAGCATTTGTAAAGTGCTTCATTACTTACAAAACGCTCGTTCCCATATCATCTCACTTAACAACATCTCATGAGATCGATGTTGTAGGTGAGGAAACTGACATTCATCGTGATCAAGGGTCCTGCCCAAGATGCATAGCTAGAAAACTACCAAATGGGACTTGAATGCAGGTATGGGGAGCCCGGCCTTCATGCTCCTCCCATGACATTGCAGAAACCTCCAAGCTGCAGGGCTGCTGGGCCAAGTTTCTAGAAGTAACAACTGTGGCCCCCTGTCTGCCTTGCCAAGTGCAGTAGATGGAGCTTATCTCATTCGCCCCCAGGCAAGTGGCCAACCATGATCCAGACAGTCCCACGGCGGTTGGCAGATACCGCAGGAGTGAACCATCAAAGTCAGCTCCCTTTGCTGCTTCTCTGAAAGAACAGGCATGTCCCTCAAAGCTTTCCCAACTACCATTCTTGGGCAGTAATAAGACAAATGGCTCGACTTAGGGAGAAAAGCAACCTTCCCATAAAGAATGTTCTTTGCCCTCGTTCGATCTGCCTGGACTTCTGCGTAACCCAGTGAGGTGACGGGTTGTGAGCTCGGCACTACTGGCTGTGTGTCAAGCTGCTGTCTCCATTCCACCTGGGCCCTAGATGGCTGGGTAGGGAACTCTGGAGGCTTCCGCAACCTTCGGAACTCTGCCTTTAGCTCTGAAGGGGCAGCGCTGGCAGCAATAACAGAGGCCGTTGGGAGGCCAGGGAAGGGCATGTGAGGTACTGGGATGCTCGGGCATATTTGGGCCACACGAATGCCCAGAGTGCCCGATGACCCCTTCGCCAGTCACCAGCTTCTCCCAGCTCTTCCCACCAATGTCCTTTCCATGTATGATGATGACATATTCCTCTCCTGCTTGAAACCTATGGTGATTCCTCATCATTCCACACTTTGCCTTCTGCTCAAGGTCTGAGGCATCCCCAACAACTGCTGTCAATTCACTGTCACCTCACCACCTCATCTCCTATCGTGAGTGGCACAGACGCTCTGCTGCAGCCTGCAAACCTGTTCACCAGCTCCTACACATGACGCCATATTCATGCATTCAGGGAAATAGTTGCTGAGGGCCACAAGACGTCCACGGCATTAGTCTACACATGTTCCGCCTAGTCTGAGAGTCGGCACACACTGTACATGGTACATTCTGAAGCACTCGGGACATTTCAGATCAGTCACTGACTAGGTTCACAAGGTGGCTGTGAAGATTAAATGGAACAACACGTGAAAAACACAGCACAGAGCCTGTGCACAGGCTAACCGCCAATAAATGGTAGTTGTGTGAGCGTTATTATGCATGAACCATCCATGTCCCTCTTCTCACGTTCGCACTCTGCTGCCTGCATATCCCAGCATCCAACAAGAAAGCTAAAGCCAATAAACTATCTTTGCTGAGCCTCATTTTCCAGGGTTTGCATCTGGAGTATACAGGGGCATCACTGGACACCCTTCCATGGAGCAGTCTGATGTGCTCTCTGTTATCACGGAACCTCGGAACTAGCCGGGGAGGCAGGATCAACGCATGAAGAACTGAGTAACTTTCTAGCCACCTTGAGCCCTTCCTTCTCTTTTTACATAAATCCATGGTCACTCCATCTAAACCCTGCTCAAAAGCCCCCTTTTGCCCTCCCTTCCTCACAGACCCCAATCATTCTGTCACTCGGTTTGCCTCGGAACGGGCCTGCACCTTTCTGAGCTGAGTCTCCCTGTAACCTGTTGGCAGGTGTTGCTCTCTGTCCCATGCTGTGTTTGCTCTTACAGCTTCTACAGCGGGGTCAGGAGCAGGCTTGATTTTCTGAGTCTAGCACCCAGGATGGGATGCCTGATAGAGGAAATTGCACAAGAAATTTACGGAGCAGCTGACTCACAATTACTGGGGGTATAATTATCCGGGTCATGAAGAATCCACAAAAATTTTACCTTCACCAATAGTTTTAATTTTCTTCCCTGCCTGCAACCGACCCTCATCCTGACTTCTAATCAAAGGTGTTATCAAAGATAATAACACCCTAATTTGAGTGTCCTTTCCAGGCTTCTCTCTGTTAATGAGCAATGGACTGGCCAGGAGGAAGAGAGAAAGAAGCCAGGAGCCTAAACTTAGGACATGACTTCTAGAATGACATGGCTGCCTTCTGGAGAGTCCCTTAGCTCTCTGGCCTGCCATGTCCTGTGACTTACACTCCAAGCCTGCCCAGAAGTCCAAACATCAGAAACCTACCATCTTCTTCTTGGTGAACTCCATCACCATCTGGTCGGCCAACTTCTCCCGAGCCAGCAACTCTGCTTTCTGTTTCTGGTTCTCGTCATTGATGCGCTTAATCTCAGCTTGCATCTCCAGTTTCTCCTGGTGCCTGCGCTCCATATCCTAGCAGCAAAAGGGGGAAAGCCTCAGAGTGGAAGGGGATGAGGCCGGAAGACACTGGCATGTGAGGACAGAGAGACACAGAAGAGGCGGGGAGACAAAGGCACTGTCTGTGGTCTAGCTTCGGTCACCGTCCTTCGTGAAGCTCTCCTCTCAAGGCCTCCAGCGACCTCGTCTAGCCAAATGGCCTCTTCGTCCAGCTTGACTCTGTGGCCGCCCCCGACACTGCTGATCTCTGCATCCTCTCAGGAGGTGGAGGTGCTTAAAATCCTACTCAGGGTCTCCCACGTGTCATGCTACATCCCATCCTTTTTTCAAGCGTGTTCCTCCTGCTGTCAATTTGCTTCTCTATTCAAACTTAAACTTATAGTTGCTATTCAATAGTGATGATTAAAATAATAAGGTATTGCCCTACTTGAGTGTTTTCTATTCACTGGGCATTTTATATAAGCCGATCTCTAATACCCAAATAGACCCCCAAACCCTGAAAGGTGAACCTCGTTCTCTCTCTCATGCAGAGGAAGACACTGAAGCCCAGAGCTTAAGTGACTTGCCCAGGGCCAGACAGCTGATAAACTCCAGAGTCAGAATTCTGAAACCTGATCTTTCTAAATGGAAGTTCCAATCTTCTCTGGAAGATTTCCCCAACCTTCAGCTCTCTCTTCACCTCTGAATTCCCCCTCTGTGCTTGCGATGGTGCCACACCTCCTGGGATTTAACTGGACACTGCCTTGCAGGTGCCCATTCATTTCCCGTGTGCCCATCTGCCCATTCTGTCCCAGCAAGAGGAGAGGGACCATGTAGCTCACTTCCCTCTTTCCCAATAGCCCAATGTGAGGAAAAGAACAAATACGCAATAAACTATTGCAGAGAAGGAGGACCAAAGCGCGTGGCATGTGAGAAAGAGGGGGGAAAGTCGTAGACACAGGGAAACGCAATGAATGTTGCAGATGAGAGTCCCACCATGACTGTGTGCGACAAGATCCCTCCTAAGGAAGGAGCCTCCACCTTGTCCAGCCCTGGGCCTTTGAAACTTCCCGGTGATCAGATCAAGGATGCAGCACAGAAGGGCACTGGACTCTCAGACAGCTGGTCCACCTGCACCCTCTGATCAAACTCAGGTCCTTGCTTCAAGCTCTTCTACCCATCCATTCACCCACCTGCCACACTGTGTCCAGCTCCCTCCATTTCTAAGATGAACCCCCTGTGTGGACTTCCAGCTCCTCCTCAGCCCAGATTCTGCCCTGACTATCCACGGCAGCTCTCTGGCTCTCCCCCAGCTTGGCTCCCTGCCCAGTTCAGGATCCTTCCTCCAGGAAGCCTCCGGAGCCAGAGCAGCACGGCGTGGCCCGGCTGCAGCCGGATCTGTGGGGTCGTGAGTCACGGCCACAAGTCCCCCACTCTCCCCACACCTACCTCTCTGCACGCTCCACCTGTCCCCTTCTGCCACCCCAGTGCTCACACGCCTTTCTTCCTTTCCTTTCTGCCTTCTTCCCACCAGTCTGAGGACTGCCACTGGTACCCTGGGAAGTACTTAATCTCATTGACCCTCAAACCTAGAAAAGCCACCGACCTCTCATTTGGGACATATGCTATCATGTCTTTACTGACTCACTTCTTTGCCTATGTATTTACTTTTTGGTTTGTTGTTTTCGTCGGTCCATTTAATTTCCAAGAAACCAGAAGACTTTCACGATTTCTCATCTTTGAAGCTATTCCAAAGCAACTCCCTCCACACTTCTCAAAGATGCTAGAAAGGTGGGGAAAGCAGCTCTTGCACCACCTTGAGATGATAAGGCAGGTCTAAGCTGAGAAGGTACAGGTTTCTACCTTAAAATTGCCTAGTAATGCTCCCTGTAGCCTCCAGGAAGTGCCCATTAGACAGACAGCAAAAGGAACAATGACACATCACTGTAATGGTGGTGGCTGGAATGTTCTCAGTAAGCCCACCACGTCCCACTTCCCACAGTCTAGATGGATTACCCACTTATCATTTATCACCCTTTCCCCTGCACACGTACCCCATACCTCTCCTTTCTGGACCCTTTCCTCCCCGTCCTGGGCCAGGAACTTGGCCAGGTCTCCCTGTCTTCTTGGCCCTGCTGGTCCCCATCTCGGGCAGGTCCCAAGGCTACATGCTCCCTCGGCTTCCCCAACTCTCTGGGGGTCTTCCTCCCACTCCTCACACAGATCCTTACATTGCAAGAGAAACCTTCATCATTATAAGCCACCTGTGAGACCCTTCAGGGACCCCCTGTCACTCACCACCTTCAAAAGCCCTGGGAGATAGTTAAGTCAATCATCCGTAAACATAGGGAGGAGGAGAAAAATAAAATAATACATGCTCTACAAGTTAAAGGGCACCACGAGGAAATGATCGGATAAATCAGAATGTGAGACATTCTTCAAGTCAACTGGCCTGGAGGCTTCAAAAATAATCAGTGTTATAAAAATGATAAATGAATGAATGAGGCAACTCTTCCGGATCAAACAGACTTAAGCGAATACAAGGTGTGAACCTTGATTGGATCCTGGTTTGGAAAAAAGAGAACAACTGAAAATATGCTTTTTGGAACAATGGAGAAATGTGGGTATGGATTAAATATGAAATGATATTATAGAATCGCTGGACTCCATTTTTGGATGGGGGGAATGTGATAATGGTATTAACATGTATTCAGAGACCAGGCTGAAGCGTTTAGTACAAAGTGTCAACATACCTGCAACTGACTTTCAAATAGCTTAACAATAGCAAAACATGTTTTGTGCATCTAAGAGACAAACAACTAAGACACATTAACAATCATTAAATCTAGGTGAAGTATTGATGGGTGTGGTTCGCTCTTTTAACTTGTGTGTGTGTAGAAAAAAAAATTTAAGGGAAAAATTGAAGGAAAAAAAAGGAAAAGAATCCACCCTCCAAACACTGGCCATGCCCCTCACTGCGCTAGGGACTTTTTGTATATTGCACCAGACCAGATAAGACAAAGGGAAGAGGATTTGTTTAAGGATTTGGGCACATACATCAGCTTTTTTTTTTCTTGCAATGGATATATCTACTGATTTTATTTAGGCTAACAAGAAAATAAGGTTTGAAACCTCAATACAATTAATGACCCTGGGATGCTATGTACTTCAAATGAGGTAACAGCAGGGAGTCAGGAAGTAAGACTGTGCCACTGTTCATCTACAAAGTGCATAATATCCTCAGATAATTGAGGGAAAACTATAAAACATCCCTATGTTTATTTGTGAAAAGCATGCAGCCATGTATTTTCTTTATGTGTTCATTCACATGGATGTGTCAGTCTTGGACCCCAAGTTCCAGGAAGGTAGGACAACATCCATCCAAGTGACTGCTCATCCCCCAGCACAGCTCTACAGCCACATCAATGTTGAACGTGGCAGTAAAAGGCTAATGGCAGTGATGTTGTGAAATGAGCATGTGCCTGCCGGAACATCAGTCCACGCCCTGAAGAGCCCGAATATTGGAGGCTCTGTGGCTGCTGCTGGTGGGACACGGCATTCCCAGTCCAGCCCTCTTACCCTTAGGTCCTCCTCCTGGAGCTGTTCCATGTACTCCAGCATCTGCTCCTTCTCCTGCTCCCGCTGCTCGGCGAGCAGTGACCGCTCCTCCTGGTTCTTTTCCATTTGTTCCACGATGTGTCGCCTTCCCCTGGGAGGGAACAGTGCCACAGTGTCTCAGAAATCAAGGGTCTGTGTCTCTCGGCTCCAACCTCCCCCCAGATGGGAGGTATTGCAGGCACAGTTTGCCAAGCACCCCCTAACCATCACGATGCTTCCTAAGCCCGGACTGGAGTCCTTCCCAGCGTGTCGTGAGGGGTCAGTCGTCTCTCATCTGAGCTCCTGGTTCTGGGGCTCATCCTTCTTGAGATCCCTTGTCTTGATTTGTCTGCCCATGAGTGCACCCCACATCATAACACAGCTTCTCCCTGGCAGTATGTAAAGAGCTTCTGAAATCTTCCTGCTTCCCAAGACTTCCCAGAGTAAGCAGAGGGAGCTAGCTTCCTGTGCCGGCTTCTCAGACCTTCACAGCTACAAGGCCCAGGGCAACCCCTCCCACTAGGGCTTCTGCTCTTCTGCTCTCCCGGTGTATCTCCTCTCCTCACCCACCTCCCATGCCTAGTTTGGAAGCTGTCTTTCTTACATCCTATCTCACATTTTAAGACTGTCAACTGCTGGTGGACAGGGCCGAGTCTGAGGAAGTCTCTCCCCTCAGCAAGGCCCCAGCTCAGCAGTTACAACCAGAGGAACTGTTCTCAGCTTCTACGACCAGGGTCGCCAGTCACTCCCTATGTGTTATTGGGATGTCAATAAACTTAGAAGCATCCAGACCACATGATGTAGGATAAAGGCTGGTAGAATGAGAGGAGTCACAGATTAGGATAAGAATCTAGGGGAAGGAGCTGGAGATTCACGTGCAGATAGAGCATTTGAATGGCTTCATGACTCCACATGAAATAAGCGGGAGTAGTGAGTAAAGGAGTTACGTGGAGACAGGCAGAGACTCCATATTAGGACCAGCTCAGATCATTAGAGCTACCTGATGAGGCAGAGATTTTTCCTTTATTAGAGCTGTTTGTGCAGAAGATGAAGAGCCACCTAGCCATTAAATAAACTTTTATTGGGAGCCTACTCTAGTCTACCAGGTGCCTATGAGAAGTACAGAGATGAATGGGACAAGAGGACAGAATGTAGATGGGGAGGGAGGGCTGCCAGTCAGGCATACAAGGAGTATTGATAGAGGTCATTCTTGTATTGCATGACTGGTGTTCTAAATCTACGACACTATGATTCTATAGTTTACCTGCTCTGGGACTTGTCCTTTACTGAAAAATGGAGGGGACTGAATTTACACATTCTAACATGCACTAAGTGCCTCCTATAGGCCCAGGAGCTCCAGCAGTGAGTGAGACAGGGACCCCACGCTCGATAAGTACACATCGAGTGAGGGCCAGAGAGCTCCAGTGCAAGAAGGGGTGTGCTAGAGTATAACCAGTGTGCCAGGGCACGGACAAGGGGCCACCAAGCCTGCCCAGTGCAATGAGGGAGGTTTGGGGGCAGGAGGGGGGACAGCAGAGCTATCTACTAAAGGAAGAACAAGCATTTTCCGAGAGGAAAGGAAAGAGAAGGATATTCAAAGCCCAGGGAACAACCAAAATCATGAACTTGTGACCAGACCTGGCATGCTGGGGCTGGGGAAGAGCACTGAGCAAAGGAGGATGACCCGGGGCCAGATTGTCAAGCACCTGTTAGGAGTCTGGAAGTAAGCTTGAGAAGGTCTATGGTTCTATAAATCACTTCATAAGGTTTTGAGATAATACTAGAGGGTGATAATGACCACTTCTCATCTCCTCCCTCTTTGCAAGGCTATCTGGACCTAAAGACACATGGAAGCGAGTTAAGGAGGCGCCAAAACCACCTCTTTACCAGATTCTTGCCTCCCTCCTCTTCCTGTCCAGCTCCTCCTGCCTTTGAATGGATTTCTGCCGTTCGACCTCCATCATCTGATCCAACCGTTTCTCCTCTGCATCCAGTTCTTTTTGGATCAGCTGCTTCTCCAGCATTTGGGCATCCCGGATGGCATGGCACTTGGCATTGAGGATGATCTGAGGAGTGGACATGAAATTGTGGCACTCAGTCTGGGCGTGAGGATGGGGAGGGGTGCACCCAGGGGCATGGAAGCTGCAGGGAGGAGGCGTGGGAGCAGGCACTGTCGTGTGCGCAGGAAATGTGCACAGCTGCTCCCAAGCCCAGAAAAGCAAGAGCATTCTTGTATGCATCCTTCCCCTTAATAAGGTTCAAACTGAACATTTACGGGGCTCCTGTTAAGTGCTAGTCTGTGCAAGGAGAGGCCAGAGAGGCCCAGAAGAGCATCGTTCAGGGTCTTGGTGTTTTGGGGGTCATGGATCACTCTTTGGGAACATGATAAGAGCTATGGGCCTTCACCTCCATAAAATTCACTTACATATATACACACAAAATGTCCGCAAAACTTCAGAGGTTTGGGGAACCTCTGTAGATCCCCCTTAGGTACCCGTGAACCCCAAGTGAAGACCCCCTCAGGGGGTCTTCTTCTCCTCAGGGAAACTAAAACACTCTTTGGAAGGCAAAGCCACTAGATTTTTAAGCTGGAAGAGCCCAACATAAAACATAAGGGGATGAAAAACCATGGCCATCAATCAGAACTATGAAGTAAAAGCCCTGGAAAATAAAAGATGTAAGCAGAGTGGATTTACCTGAGAGACAGAAATGGTAGATGGAGGTGTTGGGGTCAGCATTTTTCATTTGGCTGGGAAGTGAATTATGTGTAAATGCGTAACGACACAGAATTCAAATGCTCTCAGCTAAAAGAAGCACTTCGGCACTTGAAAAGAACCCAACTGCCGGGACCACTGCCTGTGGCCAGAACTGAACTAGCACGATACAAACAAAAGCAACGACCTCACATGTATTCATCGGTCCCCAGTCCCCAAAGCCTCTGCCACGATAAGCTTACTTAATCCTGCCAATAATTCTGCTAAGTAGTTTTGTCACCCTTATTTTACAAATGAAGAAAGTACGGCTCAGAGAAGGCAAGTGAGTTGCTCAAGGTCACACAGCTAGCTAGCACAGGGCCAAGCCAGTCCTCCCTCTGATCGCAGCAACTACCGTGGCCGGTACGGCTCTCCCCAGCCTCCTCTCCCTCCCCAAGGCCAGACCCTCACCTTTCACCCCTCCTTGCCCCATCTCCAGCTGTCCAGGGCATGGATAAGATGAGGGAGCAGGCAGTGGCCGTGAGTTCTCAGGGGAGAAAAGAAACCAAGAGCTCCCACCTTGCTCATGTCCTTGAGCTCCTCCTCCTGCTCCTCCCGCAGCTTGTTGGCCCTCTGCAGGAGGGTCTGGGCCCTCTCCTTGGCCACCTCCTCTAAGTCAGTGAGTTTCTTGTTGTTCCTCCAAACCATGTCCTTCTGCTTCATGATCTTCTTGCGTGTGGTCACTGCATCCTACGGGAGACCAGTCCGGATTGGGGCAGGGTGTTCACTGTGGTCTGGGTACTACCGCAGCTACTACAGGGACCCAGTACAGCTTGCTACACCCACCATGCTGTCAGAACCCTGCAGCTTCGCAGCCTGACTTCATCCTCAGCTCCCCCTGCCCCCCAGCGGCTCCCACACCTGGTTTCATCCTCCATGTCTTCACTGAGCACACAGTCACACCTGTTGCAGGGTTCCCTCACTAAAGCTCCAGGGCCCCTGGCAAGTGGGCCTCTCCCCTTCTGCCCCCCATCTGCAGAGATCAGGGCTCCGTGAAGTTAGCTACCACAATGGCTTCCTTCTCCTTCTTGAAGGCCTGCTCCCTGGCCTCGAGTTCTTCTCTGGTCAGGACGTGGGATGCCCCTTTGATCCGCTCAAATTCCTCAGAGCTCATGATAAGGGATTCCCCAGAGGGATCCTGGGTGGGAACGCTGACACAAGGAGAGTACGAAATTCAGAAGGGGGAGAGAGGGGCAGCTGTGAGCACCGTGCCCTGGGCTTCTCCCCTACCTCCCCGCCCCTCATCAAGGGCTGGGCCAGTGGCAGGAGAGACTACAGGTCCTCCGGTGGCAGGCAGGAGGAGTCCTAGGTGAGGGTCACGGAGCATCACAGGCTACAAAGGGGCATTTTAAGGACTTTTGCTAAAAGGCCCCATTTACATGTCACCCTCTCTGTGTAGCTGTCCACATGAACATACACTAGTCCCCCCACATCAGGCCGGTAGACCACCTGCGCCTCGGGACCCCACCGCCCTCTCCTCTCACTGCCTGTGTTATGGCTCAGTGGGCTCAGTCTGTTTCTTTTGCTCGGGGACAAGCTCCTTCAGGACATGGACTCTGCTTTAACCACAGTGACAGCCTAGTCTCTGGTACAGTGCTGGGCGTAGAGTGAGAACTTGAAACAAAGCTGTGGAATTTTGAACTTTACAAATAGATTATTCCTCAAGGATGACATAAAAAGGGTGAGGGGACACCAGACAAGGTAGAAATGGATGCTCGTGAGAAACGTAAACACCCCTGTCCATCCAGCCCAGAGAGAAGCTTTGAACCCTAAATATTAATTAAAATCTCTGGTCAACAACAGGCAGGTCTACAGACCTCTCCTTCCTAGCCGCACAACACATTCAACAAACCAATAGCTAATTATAATGATTACAAACAAATGACATGCATTAAAGATGGAGGCAGGAGAAGCAGGGGCTGGGAATAAAGCTGCTTCTGGGTGAGGCCAGTTAAAAGGTCCAAGGCAATGAGACACAGACGTGGAGGCAGGAAGTGAAAACTCCTCCAGTAAAACTAGGTGTGGGGTGAGGGGGTCCAGGAGGCGAACCGAATGCGTGAGTGGACCTGGGGCTCAGCCGAGCTCTCCTGGCCCGCTGTAGCATGGCCCAAACAGCCTGGGATCTGGAATGACCAGGAATGACCTGAGTCTGAGACAGCATCTCATGCTGCTTCCAGGAGCGCTGACAAGCAACCAGGAACTGCACCTCCAATGTGTTTTCAGGACTAGACCAAGAAGGAACCCAGCCTCCGGCCCAGAAGCGGCTGGGCTGCTGACCGTGTCTGACCCTCTGGGGCCGGGGCTGACGCGACAGTTCTCCTGGAGCTGTGGCCCCGCTGTGCCTCCCCAGCTCATGACGCAGGCGGCATTTCCTGGGATTTTGTTTCCAGTGGGAGGAGCCAGAGCTGGGAGAAGGGTTTCAGAGAGTGGAGGACGAGCGCCAGATCTAAACCCCTGAGTGTGGACTCCGTTCACACTGCTGGGCTAGGCCTAAACCCCACAGGAGGGGCCCGAGCAAGGGGGTGGCTCCACTCAGGAAACTGAGCTGAGCTAATCCCAAAAGAACCCAAGAGCCCTTGGGAATTTCCTCTTCTGGCCTCAGAGCCTGAGAAGAAGCCAGGAGGGCTAATTAGGCATCTAGTCAGTGTCCTGTGGCTTCAGATCCCTGGTGCAGCCAAAAGGAAATGAGTCATCTGGACTAGTTCCTTTTACCAAGTGCCCTTACGGGGGGCTCAGAGAGGACCCTCCAAGTACCTCGCCTCCCCCAGCCCCTGAGTCCCACAGCAGCCAGAAGAAAGGGAAGAGAAAGAAGCTGGGGTCAAGGGCAATGGCAGTAATAGATTCAAGAGAGGGAGAGACAAGAGAGGCCTGGACGGAGAAGAAAAGAGAACCATGAAACAAACGGGGGAAGGCCCAGGGAAGAAGGGGGCCTGGCCGCCAGTGACCCCAGGTGGATCCCTGTGTCCGGGCACAGGCGCTCAGCAGGAGTGCAGGCTGGGACGGGGGTCAGGGCCCCGTGCCCTGGGTACTCACGTGAGCTCCCGGACCATGTCCCGGGTGATGAGCTGGATGGTCTCTGGCTTGTGGTCCAAGCCGGGGGCAGCGAGAGCTTTCCGAGCAGCATGCTTTTCTCGGAGCAGCACAATGGGGCTGTCGCTCTGGGTCAGGGGCTGTGGGGCCACAAGGACTGCTTGGAAGCTAGTCACCCCACTTCTGCTGGTGCCCTAATTTCAAGTGTACCTTCTCCTCTGCTGGAGCCTCTACCCTATCCTGTCGGGGTAGGCTGGTGGGGCCCAGACTGCAGGACCACCGAGAGTAGCCAGGGCACTGGGAAGTACTTCCTCGGTGCTCTGCACTTGAACATGGCCAGGTGTGCTCTGTACTGACGGGCTCTTCTGAGAACAAGGCCCCTCTGTGCCTTGTGTATGCGCTCCTGAACGGATGTGGGGGGTGAACGTTGCTAGTGTGCGTCCATCCCTAACCTAAAACCATCAGGAATGAAAATCTGGGGTCTCTGGGTTCTCTTCCCTCCATGATTTATGAAAGAAGAAATAATGATGTCTCTCGGGCCACACAATGGATTTGAAGCAATACAATTTATTATAGACTCATCCAATCTATGATATTCATAATGTTCAATTCTTTCTAATGATCAATTTACTTTGATTCACAAAAGGCCATGTGGAGGGAGTTAGAAACGGCCAAATGACCTGGTGGAGACCTGTACTTAACTCTAATGTGGTGAGGAAGTGAGCAAGTGAGAATTTGCAAAAAGAACACAGATTCCATTAAAGATTTTTTTTTTCAAAATGTTCTGAACATGAAGGAGTTAGATACTAAGCAACTGAAATGACTTATTTCAGGAAAATGTTGAACACAGGAGACATTCTCATTTGTCATGAATGCAGTAACTGGGATCCTGAGTGGAGGCAGGGGGTGGCCTTGACGGAGGTCCTTCTGGGCCCCGGGAGCTCGCTGCGCAGACCGTCCCCGGAGCTCTGCTGCCACCTGGTGCCATCCCTGCTTCCCCGCCGTCCAACTCAGGCATGCCACAGGCCACTTCTGCCCCCTACTGCCAGGTGGGAGACTTCTGGACTCTCCCCAGCAACAAGGCCCAAGGAAACAGGGCCAGGAACAGGCATTTCTCTGGCTGCCCCTTTAGCCAGCCAGCTGGACTCCTGGAGAACTCGGCCATTTCCCAGTCTGTCTTCACTGTAACTGGAAGATTCCCCATGGACCCAAAACAAAGAACTGTCAAGTGAAACTGCATCCCTTTGATTCTTTCCCTTGTCAATAGGAAAATTGCTGCGGAGTGGGGGTCTTCTAATGGAAAAGACGCCCGTCTCAAACCCTCTGGAAAGTACTTTCTGATTCACCGTGAGGACAGCGAGGGGCAAAGGTAGACATTGCCTCTCCTCTCCCCACTCACCTGACACCAGAGATACTGACACCTGTGCTGACACCACTAGCAGCTTTCCCCCTCGTTTCTCTGTCCCTTAATCTCTCACTGCCTCTTCCCATGTCGCATTCCGTCTCTCCTCGCCTCTCTTCCTTCTCACCTACTCAGCCTCCTGTGTACAAAGGGGTTTCAGCCTCATAGTCTGGACGACATCTGAAAGCAAAGACCAGCTCGCTTCCCAGAGCTAAGTGACAGTTTTAGGTGAGCAGCTGGGAAAGGAGGCTGATTGTGTGTTTCACTCTGACACTAGTCTTGGATGGAGGGGCAAATATATTGCTCTGTTTGTCTGTAAGTCTGGTCCAGTGGCCCTCAGACGTTTTCACCCTGGGGCTCAGAGTTCACATGCTGTGCAGACCTGAGGATTATAGGGATAGAGGAAGCCAGGTACCCCTGTTTACATCGGCCCCACTAGATGTCAGAGTTCAACAGCACAGTTCTCAGAACTTCCCTCTGCCTTCCATCTGAGAGTTATCTGGGGGGTGGCTTGCCCAGTGCTAGATTTGTCCTGAGCAAATGCCCCAAGGGGAGGCTCGGTGAGAGTTACCTTGATACCTCCGAAGAGGCTCTCATCCGCCTGGGAGCTTCTGGCTCTGGTCTGATAGCGAGTCCTAGTCCTTGACCTGTTGGAAGCGGCAGAAGAGGAGCTCTGCACGCCAGTGGTGC